>ML403203.1:0-27400 GCA_005239525.1 Nicotiana knightiana
ATATATATATATATACATATTATGTAATTAGATTAAAACTTGAGTAGGGAGGGTAATAAAGTTTGAAATAGTGTACAGGAATGTAAAAATTCCTTTTCTTAATAGGTTTAGTTTGAAATAAGTGTGGGATAACAGATCCCTCAAGAAGAATTAACTTAAATAGTCGTCTACTCAATTGCTTAAGCTAAAAATAATCGGTGGATATATAATATATGTATAACCAGAGTATAATCTATATAAACCGTCTAAAAAATTAAACAGTAAATTAAGATAGTTATTTGTGAAAAGATACAATAACTCAATGTTGCACAAAATGTCAAAGTGATCAAATATAGTCAAAATAGCTTGGATTGGTGACTTTTTGGACTAATAATTGAAAAATAGTCAGCATTTACAAGGCAATTGAAAAATAGCAACTATTTAATGACAAAATACCCTTAGCTAAAACACACAAAAACTAAATCCAGCATAATATACTGAATTATGAAACTTCTACGTAAAAAACTTCAGTGCATTATGCCGGAGTTCAATACCTTGTATGTAAATTTTATCATATTATGCTGGAGTTCGAACTTTAAGAAGTTAAATTCCACCATATTGTGTCTGAATTCTAAGAAAATATGTCGAAACTTAAATAGAACACCATGTATATGAATTTCAATATATTATGCTGGAGTTCGAACTCTTAGAAGTTGTTAGAATAGTTATGTGAATGTATGTAATTAGTCTTGGGCCCTTATATAATAGGAGTATGTTATGTGTTATACATACATATAAATAGGGCTTATTGCAACTTAGAATATTAATCAATGAGATTTTTCTCCCGTGCATTCTCACATGGTATCATAGCAACCGTGAGAAATTTATCACTGTGCATAAATTCCAGCGGCTCCGGGAAGAGAGAAAAAAAAAAGTCAACCGGAAGCCCTTTTTTTTGGCAAAAACAGGTATGTCCGCAAGAACCATACTATCCGTCAGTGTTGTGCAAAAACCAACACCACCAGGAAGTAGATCAGAGCTCGACGACCAAACCTCTAAAAAATCTTCGACAAAAAAGGCTACACGTGCCGCCGGAGAAAATTCTCCAGCGAAGTTCCGGCACCCACGCGCCGGCGCGTGAGGCTATTTTCGGTCAGATTCCGGGAAAGATTCTTCAGGACAGTGTCTTCTCCTCACAAATCCGAGCCTACCATCCAATTTAAATCAAATTTCGATCACTTTTATATTTTTCCAGCGTGAACAGTGATTTTTTCGGCATGAATATTGATTCCCAGAAAATTTCTGCTTTTTTCGGTGCAATATTATAATGGCATCCATATCTGAAGCCTTTAACTCACAATCCATCAGATTAAATGCAATGAATCCAATCCAGACGGTTTCTTTACCGGATTATATTGAGTTTCTTCAGTACAAAGCACGTAAACAGACATCTTCAGGATTAGCCTATGTTGTTCCAATAAATAGTAGCATGACTTCTGTCTCCCAATCTTCAACTTCTGAGTCTTGGGTCATTGATTCAGGTGCATCTGATATTTCTGGTAACAAATCTCTTTTCACTAGTATTTCATATTCTCAATCTCTTCCAACAGTCACAATCGCCAATGGGTCTCAAACCATGGCAACTGCAATAGGTCAAGCAAGTCCACTTCCTTCCTTACCTTTAGACTTAGTTCTTTATGTTCCTGGTAGTCCTTTTAATCTCATAGCCGTTAGTCGCTTAGACAAATCACTTAAATCTATTGTTTTATTTCTTGATGACCTAGTTTTTATACAGGAACACAGTACAGGGCGGATCATTGGTACCAGACGTGAATCAGATGGACTTTATTACCTTATCTTTGCAAAATAACATGGACTCGCATCTTGTCTTCCTTCAATAACTTTTCCCATTACTGATTCACCAGATTTATTATATAAACGGTTGGGACATTCCAGTTTGACAAAACTTCAAAAAATGGTACCTGGCCTATCTCACTTGTCCACTCTAGAGTGTGAGTCATGTCAGCTCGGTAAGCATACCCGCTCCCATTTCGCGCGGCGTCTTGATAATCGAGCAGAGTCACCTTTTATTATAGTCCATTCAGATATTTAGGGTCCTAGTCGGGTCAGTCCTACCTTGGGATTCCGCTACTTTGTCAGTTTTATTGATGATTTTCCAGGCGCACTTGGATATTTTTGATGAAAAATCGATCTGAGTTATTTTCAATTTTCCAAACCTTTCACGCTGAAATTCAAAATAAATTTGTTCTATCCGCATATTTCGTAGTGATAATGCCCTAGAGTATTTGTCTTCCCCATTTCAGCAGTTTATGAACTCCCATGGGATTATTCATCAAATAACTTGTCCGTACACATCCCAATAAAATGGGGTAGCTGAAAGAAAGAATAGACATCTTATTGAAACTGCTTGTACCCTATTCATACAATCTCATGTTACGCTGTGTTTTTGGGGGAATGCAATTCTTACATCTTGCTATCTTATCAATCGTATGCCATCTTCAGCAATCCAGAATCAAGTTCCATTCTCTGTCCCGTTTCCCCACTTACCTTTGTTCTCTCTTCCACCCCGTGTCTTTGAGAGTGCGTGTTTTGTTCATGACCTTACTCCAGGAAAAGATAAGTTAGCTCCTCGTGCTCTTAAGTGCATATTTTTGGGTTACTCGAGAACACAAAAGGGATATCGATGTTATTCTCCTGACCTCCAGCGGTTTCTTATGCCTACCGATGTTACCTTCTTTGAAACCCAATCATACTTCACAGGTCCAGTTAATCACTTAGATATTTCTGAAGTGCTACCAGTTCCGTCTTTTGGAGATTCAGTCACTATCTCTCATTCATCTTCCTCTATAGCTCCATTTGCAGCTCCACCACCTATAGCTCCAGTTGCAGCTCCACCACCTATAGCTCCAGTGCCACCATCGATTCTAGTGCCACCACCTAGTCCAGTTCCACCAACTATAGATCCAGTGCCACGACGTAGTCCAGTTCAACCTTCTACAGCTCCACCACTCCTAACTTATCATCGTCGTCCGCACCCAACATCAGGCCCAGCTGATTCACGTCCTGCACCTGACCCTGCTAATACTGCGGGCTTGTCTCCTCTTAATCAACCCATTGCACTACGAAGATGTATATGATCCACACTTAATCCTAATCCCCATTATGTTGGTTTAAGTTACCATCGTCCGTCATCATCCCATTGTGCATTTGTGTCATCTTTGTCCGCTATTTCCATCCCTAAATCTACAGGTGAAACGTCTACTTTACATACGAGTGGTACTTGGGAGTTTGTTCCTCTTCCTTCGGGTAAATCGACTATTAATTGTCGTTGGGTGTATGCAGTCAAAGTTGGCCCAGATGTCCAGGTTGATCTACTTAAGGCTCATCTTGTTGCCAAAGGGTATACTCATGCCACCCCATATGTGTATTAACCACTTACCCACTCCGTAATGTTTTGCACAAGCCCGAATTATTGGGCCGATTGGCCAAATGGTCCATCGAACTCAGAGGGTATGATATTGAATATCAACCTCGAACAACCATCAAGTCTAAAATTTTAGCATACTTTGTGGCCGATTTCACGCCAACCCTTGTACCTAAAGTAGAAAAGGAACTTTTACAAAAATTAGGTACATCATCGGGGTGTGGACCCTCTTCTCGGACGGTGCCTCGAATGTGAAAGGGTTCGGGCTCCGCATTGTTTTGAAGCCGCCCATGGGTAGAATTATTAGACAAACCATAAAGTTGACTAACAACGAGGCCGAGTATGAGGCCATGATTGTAGGTCTCGAGTTAGCCAAAAGCTTGGGAGACGAAGTCGTCGAAGCTAAGTGCGACTCTCTACTGGTAGTGAAGCAGGTAAAGGGAACCTTCAAAGTTCGGGAGGATAGAATGGATGTGCCTCGAGAACAAAATAGTGAGGCCGATGCATTAGCAAATTTAGGATCATCGGTCGAAGAGGATGAGATCAGCTTGGGTACTTCATCCAACTCTCGAGGTTCGTGATCAAGGAAGGGCATGCCGAAATAAATTCTACAAGATTAACTTGGGATTGGAGGAATAAGTACATCGAGTACTTGAAAAATGGAAAGCGCCCATCGGACTCTAAAGAATCGAGGGCCCTTCGAACTAAAGCTGCTCGTTTTTCATTAGACGAAGAGGAAAAATTATACAGAAGGACCGACGATGGACCATTGGCGGTGTGCTTGGACCAGGAGATATTGATTATGTTTTGCGAGAAGTCCACGAAGGCACTTGTGGGAACAATTCTGGCACCGAGTCGCTACTTCGCAAGGTTATTAGAGCATGATACTACTGGGATAACATGGAGAAAGACTAAGGAGTTTGTTCGAAGATGTGATAAATGCCAAAGGTTTGCATCAATGATCCACCAGTCCGGAGAACAACTTCACTCGGTCTATCCCCGTGGCCATTCATGAAATGGAAGATGGAATCGTCAGACTTCTATCATCGACCCTAGGTAAGGCTAAGTTCATTTTGTTTATGACTGATTGTTTCTCTAAACGGGTTGAAGCACAGGTCTTCGAGAAAGTTAGGGAGAAAGAAGTGATAGATTTCATATGGGATCATCGCATGTCGATTTGGGATTCCCGCAGAAATAGTATGTGACAATGGCAAACAGTTCATCGGCAGCAAGGTAACGAAATTCCTCGAGGATTATAAAATAAAGAGGATACTATCAACACCGTATCACCCTAGTGGGAATGGACAGGCTGAATCAACGAACAAGACTATTATCCAAAACTTGAAGAAAAGGCTGAACGAAGATAAAAGGGAAATGGAGGGAAATATTACCCGAGGTACTATGGGCATATCGGACAACGTCGAAATCCAGTACAGGAGCAACTCCATTTTCCTTAGTATATGGCTCCGAAGCCTTGATAGCGGTCAAAGTCAGAGATCCCAGTGTCAGGTTTCGACATACAACATAGGAATCGAATCGCGAGGCCATGAACACCAGCCTCGAGTTGTTAGATGAAAAATGAGAAGTTGCGCTCGTTCGAATGGCGCACAAAAGCAACGAATCGAAAGGTACTATAATAGGAGAACCAACCTTCGCCACTTCAGAATCGGGGACTTAGTCCTAAGAAAAGTCACCATCAATAGTCGAGATCCTAATGAAGGGAAGCTCGGCCCTAATTGAGAACGACCCTACCAAATCCTCGAAATAGTCGGGAAAGGATCTTACAAACTCTGAGCGATGGGTGGCGAATCACTACCGAATAACTGGGACATATCACTTCTCAAACGATACTATTGTTAAGGTATGACTTTCTTTTTTCTTTCATTTATATATATATATATATATATATATATATATATATATATATATATATATATATATATTCTGAACTAACTCATTGCAGGAGTCCGACCAAAGACATCGAGACCTCAGGTTTTAAAGTACGCGTTGCACTCTTTTTTCCTTAGATCAGTTTTTATCCTAAATGAGTTTTTTCCAAAAAGGTTTTTAACGAGGCAATAATCATATGCTACTTGAGGACAATTCAACAGTATCAAAGGCTTGTTTACAATCACCCTCGAATACTGGGGGGCATCACCCTCGAATGTTATGTGTTCGGGAAATGTACCTCGTGTCAACGGACCTCGATAGCAAAACTTTTGTAATGGGAAAAATGGTCGAATGAACCGTGTCCATATTGATTAGTCGAGTCCCGAAGGCAAGACAAATACGCGTGTATAAATTATTCAAAGAAGCATTCTCTCTTTATCGAACATCTCGTGTCTCGAAGCAAATTATGTACTATGCAAATCTCGTACTTATGATATTGTGAAAAATGGCTCAAGGGCCAAGTGCAAACATACTTCGAACACTCGAGGACTGCATGCCCGAGTTATCTAAATTTGAAGTCACAAGACCTCAAAGAGGCACCCCCTCCCCGATACATAGGCTAAGGACATTATACTCCGGGACTAACATTTCGAACAAATTTGAAATGTTATATCGGGTAATAAGTCCAAAAGGTATACCCGAAGGCTACGGCTGAAATAACGCGGCTCGGAGACGTCCAAATTCTGCAATAAATAATAGGCCTTCAAATACTTTGAAAAAATGGTTAAAAGGCTACCCGCGACAAAACAATCGAAAAGGGGCTCCGATAAAATCAGCCCTCGAAAAAACCAAAAGGCTTCGATAATATCAGCCTTTGAAAAACCTCAAGAGGTATCAAACTATCTTAACACAAACATGCTAAGTTCCATAAGGAAAAGAGGGGTTCCAATCATCGGACCCTCAAAAAACCCAATGGGTACAAAAGTATATGCTAAGGCATAAAGAAATTTTCACTAAGTCTTTTAAGCCAAAAAAGGAAAGAATAGCCATTTTAAGAGGCCGAATCATCTCAATTTAAAGAGCCTAAGGGCCAATGCATTTGGAGTTCGAGACGTTGTACTCACTCAATTCGTACCTAAGGCTTCCAATCTTCCGAGCTCAAATAAAGTCAACTATAGCTCGAAGATACATCATAAAACCCGAAGGGGTATATTGTTGTAAGCTTAAAAGTTACCCATTACTTAGTGAAAACCTAAGGGTTTGTTTTACTCTAAGTTCAAAACTTACTCGAACTTAGTTATGAATACAATATAGTCATGGCATCGATAAAGCCATCCGAAATCTCAAACATATCATTGGGCTCGGGGACTCACTTTTAAAACCTAAGGGTTTGATTCAAGTTCGAGCTAAGGTTAATAAAATTGCAGCAATGAGAATTTTCACAAAATGAAGGCGGAAAACATATTTGAACTCGAAATCTATAAAGGCATTTGAAGAGAAGTTTTCTATTATGTATTGAAAAGTATGTACAAAAGAGCGATCAAGGTTTTACAAAAAGAAAAAAGAAAACTAAGATCTAACTATGGTCGGGGACGACCTCTCCTTCGGAAGCAGCTTCTCCGAGAACAACTCCTTCTTGAGCAGCTTCCTCGAGAGCATCTTCTTCTTCAGGCTCCTCATCGGATCCACCTCAGTTGCCCTCTTCATCATCCGAGGAGGCAAGCTGCCTGGCTTCGGCTTCAAGAACTTTGGCTCGAGCAATCTCTTCTGAAAGGCCAAAACCTCGAGCATGGACTTCCTCGAGGGTTTCCCTCCGGGACTGACATTTTGCCAAATCGACATTTCATTTCTCCCGATCGAAAGCCTCCCTTGGCTGCGTTTGAGCAGCCTCGGCATCGACTAGGTACATGGCGATGTATTTATCTGTCGTGACCTTTGTTTTCTCAATGTCCGCCTTGGCCTCAGCTAGCCCGGTTCTAAGCTCCTCGATCTTCTTAGCCTGGGCCGAGATTTTCTCTTTAAAGCCCCGAAGTTGAACCTCGGCCGATGACAGTTTGGCCAAGGCAGTCTCTTTTTCACACTAAGGTCGGCTCGGAACTTAGCGGAGGCCTATACATAAAAGAAAAAATGTGTCAGATTCAGAGAAAAGGAAAGTAAAAGAGAAATGCGATAACTGGTACTTACCCGAGAAAGGAGATGTTGAGCCTCTTCCAAAAGAATTTAGGCGTCGCCGATGTCAGTGGCATCATCGACCCCAGTAAAGCAATCCCGGAAAGGATCACCTACACTCGAGCCTCCGCCAATGTCCAGGGTCTTCAACTCCCTAGCCTCCCTTAATTCCTCCTTAGGGAAGGTTGCGAGTGAAGATAATTGACTGGCTGTCACGGCCCCGAGCACGTCACTCGGGGAACTCTAATCGATCCTCTACGTCTCAGAACCGGCCCCATCCGGTGTGATTGCGGTCGGTCGAAAAATAATCTCAACCCATGGAGATTCGAGGTCCACACCCGAATTCTTTTTCAAAACCTCCTCAGCACGAGGCTTAATGGCAGTCGCAACTGTCGGCTCAGAAGGCTTGGCGACCTCGACGGCTTTTCTAGGTCGGGTCGTCAATGCCAAGGCGCCTTCCTCCTCTTCTTCTTCCTCCTCTCTCAAGTTTTGGACCGAATCCATCGTGAGAGCTATTACTTTTCGCCTCACCCTTCGAGGCTTGGGCTTGGGGTCCTCGGACTGTGAGGCACATTTCCTCTTGTTATCTTTCCCCGACTTCGGAGCCAGGGACTTAGGTTTTTCCTCGCCATTCGAGGGCCTCAGAACGGCATCCTTGGTCAGGCCTACATGAAATAAATTTGGTGACGAATGGAGAGAAAAATGTGTATTAGAACACAAGGAAAGGATCCTTACCGTGGTTCTTGGCCTCCCATCGGCCCCTTGCCAAGTCACGCCACACGCGTTCGGCATGAGAGGAAGTTGAGGCTAACTTCCGGACCCAATGCTCGAGATCGGGGACCGCTTGAGGCATCCAAGGAACGGCTAGAAAACAAATAAACATGTTATATGGAATCAAGTAGGACACTAAGGATAATGTATGATGTATTACTTACGGTTGGGGTTCCATTCTTTAGGGAACGACATCTTTTCCTCTGGTATTATGTCACGGGTCCTCACAGTATGAATCAACTCATCCAACCTCGATCCTTATCCTCGTCGATGGTCGAGAATAAGGCCTTTGTTTCCCGGTGTTGAAGCCTGATCAGCCCTCGATAGATTCGAGGCTGGTACAACCACATTAGATGGTTAGAGTGAACTCCAGCCTCTCGGCTATGCGCCATAGAGAAGGGTGGATTTGGCCGAGGGTGACCTGATACCTTCGGCAAAATTCGAGGATCACCGAGTCGACGGGATCCAATGCGAAGGGGTAAGTGTAAACACTTAAGAACCCCTCCACATATGTAGTGACGCTCTTGTCAGGAGCAGGGATTTGCACCACGACCTCGGGACCCCAGTTACAGTCCCTTCTCATGGCCTTGATATTGCTCTCCGTTATCGAGCACATGTACATCGACACATGCTCGCATCGGCCCGGTACTGGTGTGGGGTTCTCGACCTTGAAGTCGGACTTTAGAGTACACAGACCTGGAACGTACTCGTGGGGAGCCGGCTCCATCGGAGTTTTGTCGACGGTAGGACGGGAAGAAGAAGGGCAAGCATTCTCTTTTTGCGGAACGGTCTTTGAAGTTTTAGCCATGGATGTAAGCTCATAATGGGCTAAGTCCGGTTCGAAGACATGAAGATCGAAGTGCTCAAGTGAGTTACGGTAACAGAATGACGAAATATTAGCAATTGGTCGAAGATCATGGCGGGAATCACGGGGCAGATCAAATCAGGCGGTTATTGATACTAATCATGGGATTTGTTTTCGTTTTTAGAGTTGTACCTATTTTAGGATTCCTCTACTATATAAAGAGGGACCCCATTCATCTGTAAGGGGACATTACATTCACTAAAAACAATATACACCTCTGCTCTCTAATTACGTATTATTCATTGTTGTTCTTACTGTTCTTACTACTTGATCTCGAGGCTATCGTGGATCGAGGTCAATATATCGGCACAATACTAGTTTGATTTATTTTATCACACAATTCATTTTTTTATTCCATTATTTATCAATTAGTATTGAATTGGATCACGTATTCTTATAACCACAATACAAATTTAATTATTACTCGGATTTCGAGGTAAACAATTATATATACCAACAATATAATATTTTGTAATTATTAGTTCACTTTAATCGATTATAACATGTTACTATATTTTTCTAAGTTACTCCATTATGCTTGCTGTAAAGAATTATTTATCATTATAGGTCAGCTTAATATGATGATGTTAAAAGAATTTTGTAAACTCCAAAGAGAGGAAAAGAGAAAGCACAATGCTTTAAAGACAAAAAAGAAATGAAAATTAGTGGGTACGGTAGTACACCCCCGTGCAGAAGAACTTTGGAATTAACTTTAGAGTTTAGGGGTCGTTTGGTATGAGGTATAAGAAGGTATAGTGTTGATATAAAAATTTAATATTACTTTAATATTTTGTTGGTTAGCAAATTTGGTATAAGTTATCCTGAGATCAAAATTATTACCGAGATAATTTATACCTTGTCTTACGGTGGAGTAATTAGTATCGGAATAACTTATACCTTCTTCTTAAAAATTATGTAATTATCACTTTTAATATAATATATCAAATAATAAATAAAAAATAATATTAAAATAACTAATCACAATATAACTAATCCTCACGTAACTTATCCCGACATAAACCGTATTGAAACCAAACTGACCCCTTGCTGTTCCACAAAAGCAACATGAAAATAGCCATGTCTTTTTCTTGAACTTTTTGTAAAGAAAGTAAAGTAATGTGCTTCAATAAATGAGCCCAACAGAGTAACTGTTGATTAGTTTTAGTCGGTAAAAAGACGACAAAGCGAGTAGTCCAAAAATCTATTTGCAAATGAGTATCTTTTTTGAAAAATAATTAGCATATGGTTTTTACCAACTGCAAATTGTGAAGAAGTCATAAATATTGCTTTATTTTTAATTAGAGATATCGAGTTTAAGTTTTAAATATGAAATCGTCTTTAATAAAGAATAAATTACTTATATTCTCATTAAAATACACTGTAAATTCAGATTAATCTAACCCTAAAACGAACACTGAACGTCGAATAGTAACTCAAGAGAATGATTTTTGGAGAGGGACCAACCTTAATGTGAGTACGAAAAAAAGAGGTTGCTGATCTAGGTTAAAACCAGCTTTCTACTGTGACGTTTGAGTCCATAAGTATCTTCAAATGTTCATTTTCCCCCCTCCTCTAGCAATTAGTTTTAGTTTCTTTACGATTTGGGTGAATGATGAAATTTTAGTTTCTCCCAACTATAAAAGTCCGTTTTTGCTAGTGGGTGTGAAGTCAAATCGTCTTTTTTTCGGTCATGTCATATATTTTTAGTGCGATCTGAACGTGTTTTCACTGATTAATGATATGAATATAATTTGACTTGATGGTAAACAGTATCAATTGTAATTATTACGTTGTTTATATAGTAGGAACAAAAAAGTGGTGACCACTCATTAACCTCGTAATAATGCAGTTTAGATTTTTCTTTTTTTTTTTAGTTACCAGAGAATTGTTCTTATCTTCCAGAGCACATAGTACTTATTATACTTACCGTCAAAGTTTTTTAAAGCAAAGAAGATTCCTTATCTCAATTGCATTATCCTATCGTACCAATGAATTATTGAAGTTTTACATGTATCTGGAACAAACTAACATTCTACAATTAAAAATCTTTTTTTTTTCTAACTTAAACGGGAATTAATACGCTTTTAAAACCTAAAATAGAGAAACAATTAGTATGTTAAACATCACTTAGCTAGGTTTGCATCATCAAGATATATGACACAATATAATAGACCACTGCAATTATAAATATTTAACTTTACCTGCAAATTGCAAACCATTTACGATATTATGTTCTAGTTGAGTGCATGTAATTATGCATGAAAATCTAACTAGAAAAGAACAATATGGAGTTTAGAAGAAAGGAAGGAACTGAATAGAGTACTCTAATTTCTCTTAGTACTAAATGTTATAATCTGCATAATTTTACGCTTAATATTATCAGAGTTGCTTTTAACCAAAGCTTTGATTAATTTGCTCATCATCGACATGGAAAATATGGCATTTCATATTTCCATTATTTGACATGGAGATCAAAGAATTGAATACAAATTGGCCCTCTTCGATTGTTCACCCCAGCTAGACATAAGACATCATTTCTAAAAAGTGAATTGGGTTGTACAAAAGTAGTGCTAGTGCTAGGGCTAGTGCTAGAAAAAGATTATGTACCAACAAAAATGATCATCTTTAGGCTTGCATGAAGGTTTTGTAGTACCCTTTGGCGTCTCCTGCTCTCGTAATCGGGGGCGGACGGAGGTAGAAACCGAGTTACGAGTTCATCCGATTCTAATAGTTTTTGCTCAAGCAGTATATTTGCGTTAAGATCTCTTCAAATCAAGACAAATGAGATCTAACTTGTCTCCCCTACAACTATAAGTAGAATGGTAGTATACTTCGTGAAACTTCTCTTATACATTAGGGAAGGGGAAAGAAGGAGGAAGACGGTGAGAATTAAACTCACACATGTTGTACATTTAAGAGACTTTCATCGGTATTTATACTAGTATACTACTATACTCAGGAGCGGATCCAACCCTTTCATACCGGATCATCTAAATTGAGTACTTTCAGTGCGGAGCATAAATTTATGTGTAAAAATTTTCTAAAATTGCAATATATAGTATATATAAATCCATAACTTTAAAAATATAATCTTAAAAGTTGAATGTATAGAGTTTAAATTTTGATGGTCATGCAAAGTTAATCATATGACAAGTCATATGGTCATTGTTCTCTAGCTAGTTTAGATCTTGACCAAGCTATCATAGTCTAAGCCTAATTTCATTTGGTTCGAAAACAAGTTATATAATAATGCAAGAAACTAAGTTATATGATACGGACTTACATGGATTAATTATACAAAAATGATCGTTCATGTGTTTCTCTATGCTATTTTGAATGCTAATGCTATCTCGGGTAGGTGGCTTTTAATTAAAAAAATTGCCATCTTAGGTATTGATCTAATCAATTATATAATATAGTCCGATTTCAAATTAATGCAGGTGGTTGACGCAGAAGCTACAGATTTGGAGTTCAGACGTAGCTACAGAGAACAAAACATGATAGCAGACCTACCGATACTCTTTTCATTTTAGCCCGTCAAAAAAGAATAACATATTTTTATATATAGAAACAATTCACCTTTAAATTTATCTTTGAACCTAATGAAAGGATTCCTAGCCACATAAATTTTTATGATTTATTTTATATCACAAATTTCAAAAAATTTCTTTTATTCTTAAATTGTATGCTCAGTCAAATATTTTCACATAAATTGAAGCGAATAAAGTAATAATTTGCAAGGAAATGCATTCGGTATGTAACTAACCCAGTATCTTGTGATGTATATTAGCTAATATTAATATCGTTTGGACCAAAATGGGTACTACCCAAAATGCTTAGGGAACTAAAATTTAGTAGATTTTATTCTTTCTCTACCATTAAAAGCTCATGTTCGAATCTACTTTTTGTTAATATTTTGGCCTGTTCAATTGAATGTTTCGCTCAAAAATTATAGCGCGATCGTCCTATCACACAATTTGGTGTGGTTGATGTAGTTATGGATTTCAAAAGGTCGTCTGAGGCACCAGTATCAATTTAGGGTTTACAGCTTCATCTCTGAATCGTTTCTACTTCTTCTGTTCCTTTAATTTTTGTATTTTAAACCTTTTGTTAGAGGGATTTTACTTTTTATATTGACACAAAAGGAATTCTTTTTTCTATTTTCTTTTTGGGTAGAGGGACAAGGTATCTTTGTGTTTCTTGTTATCTTCCTAATACTTCTGAGTAATTCAAGTCCAAATTCTACTATATATCTGTTTTATTCAATGAAATAAAAGAATGTGATCTGATATATTACCTAATCTGAATTTTTTTGATGAACAACACATGTAAGATGTCTAGCGTTAAATTAGGCCCCCCTCGTTACATCGAAACATACTCTTATCCCTAGCTATAATAATAGAACTTTGGAATAATGTCCTATAGGAATATGAATATGTCCACTAACAACCACTTCATAATTAAGCAAACTGTCAAAAATGGTGACTCGTCGGTTAAACTGTTAATTCTTAAGATACTGCGTCATAATAATGAAGTCTCTCGAAAAACGCAAACACCTTATCATGCTTTATATGTCTTAAAATTAATAAATCAATTCTTAAAATATTGTGTCATAATATAGCGTGGTCTCTAAAAAAGTACGAATATCTTATCACACTACCTCCAACAACAATGATAAAACCACATAGTTTTGTGCTGGAAGCATTTTATAAGGTGAATGTCTAAGCATCTCCACAAGGTACCCTTTTATTAGGGTTTTTTTATCATTTTATTTTATTTTCAAAAAAGAAAACAATTACACAGAAAGATACTATTTCTAATCTCCTCATTAAACTACTAACTATGAATGTCATGACTACTCTCCTTGTTTTGATTAGCATTAATTAGAACCTCAAAAGAAATACTGGAGCAATTAAAGAGATGCTGAAGAATTATTAAACTATAGTTCATATTTAGAGGCGAATTCAGAATTTTAGACTTTTGAATTCCTACAACAATCTCAAGTTAATTTACATAATAACTGGACTAGGGTTTCAAGCTAAATATTCTTATATTTTTAACATATTTTTTAGTGCAAATACAAAATTTATGCAAAAGTTACTAGATTCACAAAAATTAGTAATATTTTATCTAGATCCGCCCATGTTCATATTCATTAATAATGTAAGACAACCTAAATGGAGAGGCAACGAGTCTATGTCTGTGTCATGAGAAACACTCCCTTTTCTCTTTTTTTGGTGGATTTGAAAAGACTAATAGGGGATTTTGTGGGATGAATTTTGAAGCATATTGGAGCAATGACATGTGGAGTTGTGCATACAGTACCAGTCGGCACAAGCAAACTAACGAACACTAATTTTATATATAAAAAATATACAGATTCTTATAATTACACAAACAATAGCCTATGTTATAACCTATTTATAGTTCAATCTCATATCAACGTTACATAAAATTGGAATAAAAATAAGAAGTACTAGAAGTTCTTTATATTTTTTATTGGTATAAGTCGGGTTAAAAGACTTCTAAAAATATAGGATCTAAAGTAAGCGTATTAAAATATATGCAACTAATTTAGTTTCGCCTGTATAAATCTTTTTCTTTCATTGTATACTATGACTTTTGTTAAGTTTATATTGATTCCAAGAATTTATTGCTCTTTCGAAATAACTCCTTCCATTAGAGTTTAGGTTTACCGGCTTGTGCCCTTTTAATATCTCATATTACAATGGTTTCAGACTTATGGATCGATATTATATCATATTTTATATTCTTTTACATATTATTAGATTAAATTAACCTACAACAACAGGTAATTTTTCAATGACAAGTCTATTTAATTGTTTTTTTTTAATTTTATGGAAAGAAATAACAACACACACAGTATTTTATATTAAATTGCAATGATTTTGTAACACAATATTTATATTAAACTAAAATTCATCTTGTAAACCTTGAAAAAATAACTTACTTAGGTCAAGTTGGTCTCACCGCGCACTTTTGAATGGCCGTTATTTTGAAGAAGAAAAAAAAGAGGGGGGGAAATCGAATATCATTTTGAAGTTGTAATTTGAATATTTAGAAACTTCTGATAATAAAATTTTTGGTCTAACAAAAGGAAGTGCTAAAATAAATTTTAGATCATCGTGTACCTCATGATTCCCAAAAGTGAGCGTAAGATTATTCATACGCAGATATACTATGTATTTCGTAACTGTCGATCTTCATTAAAATAAGATTTCTTCATTTTCCTATTCATAATATAGTAATAAAGGGTTTGAAAAAGAAGAGCTTTTACAAGATGGTGACGAAATGAACTACAATATTCTCAATGAGAGGAACTTTAGCTCAATCTATCAGCCAATTCAAGATTTTGACGCCAAATAATAGCTTAATTATTTGGCCAAGCTTCTAAAATTAATTAATTTTGAAAAGTATTTCTTTTAAAATATTTTTGATGTGAAGCAATTCGTATTTAATTAATTAATTAATTAGAAAATACTTTTGAGCAGCAATTAATGTTTGACCGAGCTTTGAAAAAGTATTTCTAAGTGTATTTTTCTAATATGGAGGAGTTACTTTTTTCTTGCTTCTCAAAAGTTGTTTATGCTCTACTCAAAAATACTTTTTCACTTTCTAAAATCTTGGTCAAACGACTTAGTGGGTGTTTGGACATAAGAATTGTAAAATTCCAAAAGGTGAAAAAAGTTATAAGGTGAAAAAAGTTTTCAAGTTAAAAATGGTATTTAAAATTTAGAGTTGTGTTTGGACAAGAATATAATTTTGGGTTGTTTTTGAAGTTTTGTGAGTGATTTGAGTGAAAATTTTAAAAAACTGTTTTTTGGAGTTTTTCAAATTTTCGAAAATTTTCAAAATGCATCTTCAAGTGAAAATTAAAAATTTTATGAACAAACGCTGATTTCGGAAAAAAAGTAAATGTTTTTTGGAAAAAAGGGAAAATTTTCTTATGTCCAAATGGGCTCTTAATTTTTAGAAAAAATACTTTTTCCAAAAAAGAGACCAAAAAGAAATTGGGCTAAACGGGCTATAAGCGGGAGAAATTTAAAAATAGCCAGATTTACAAGTGGTCATTCAAAAATAGCCACAGTTTCAAAAGTAATCGAAATTTAGTCACTTTTCATGTAAAAATAAATCTGAACGAAAATACTGTTCAAAATTCAAAAAATACTCTAGTATATTATACTGGAGTTCCAGCATAAGTATACTGGAACTCCAACATATCATGCTGGAGTTCCAACATAATATACTGGAGTTCCAGTATAATATACCGGTCCAGCATAATATGTTGGAAGTTCATTCACAGGTGCACCGATCTCCAGTATATTATGCTAGAACTTTCCGTGTTGCAACAAAATAGAGAGTATTTTTCAATGACTTTGCAAACGCTGGCTATTTTTGAACGACCAATCCAAAAATTGGCTAGCCCTTGCTATTTTAATGTTATATGCATTGGTTGGATTCATTATGGAATTTTTACATTCCTATACACTATTTGAAACTTTATTACCCTCCATGCTCAATTTTTAATTTAATTACACACTATATACAAATTTACCAATTATATACACTTTAGGAATTAAATGAGTATCACTTTATATTAGGAATCAATTATTTCTCATCCTTATTCACTCTCCTTCCTGCTCTCTCTCTCTCTCTCTCTCTCTCTCTCTCTCTCTCTCTCTCTCTCTATCGAGCTCTCTCTATCTCTCAATCCCTAATTCAAGTAATGTAGAGCAAAGGGAAAGAGAGCAGCAATTTCATGTTTATTGTAATTCCAATAATGTAGAGTTGAAGGTGTTGCGCAATTGATGTTCAAATTGAAATTGTCAATCAATAAATCTTGAAGGTGTTTGGCTCTCCACCATTGCCAGCCATTAAAAAGCTTTGAAACTTTGAATTCGAATTTGGGTTTTCAAAATCATTATTTTGGATTGGGTGTTGTTGCAAACAATTGGGAATATTGTTTAGAGTTTATATCTCAATTTTGAGGGTGTTTTGGTGAAGATTAAACTTGATTTTGGCTGAATTTCAGATTGAAACTCGAAGAAGAAGAAGAAGAAGAAGTAGAAGAAGAAGAAGAAGAAGAAGAAGAAGAAGAAGAAGAAGAAGAAGAATACATGACATACATTATACTTACGAAATTATAGTAACGTTGTAGTATAATTGTAGAAAAATTGTATTTTGTTGTTTATATATATTTTTTAAATTAAATATTGTATAAAAATTATATTTAAGTTGTATGATATTGTAATTGTATATAACTGGTAAAAATAATGTATGAAAGTAGTAGATAAGTTATATAATATATAATTAGTTGTATGAAATTTATTTTTACTACGTATAAATCAGATACAGAATATACAAAAGACATATTGTCTAAAATTTGTATAATTATATTTAAGTGGTATGATTGTAATTTTATATAATTGGGTAGAAATAATATATGAAGGTTGTAGATAAGCTTTTTATTTGTATGTTGATGTACCATATATTGTTCTTAGAGATAGAGATTTCATGTTTTTAGTTTGAATATAAATATGCAATGAAGTTTAGATTCAGTAGAAGTTCTCTTTTAGATCTTGTTAAAATCCGTCCAAAATTCTACTGTATTACATATAATTTTTTTGGGGGAAAAAAATTCAACAATCGAAATTATTGGCTAGCAAAACTCACCTCTAATAGAAGAAGCAATTTGACTGTAGTTACACTTACCCATTGAAAGTTCTTTTAATGAACTGAAAGTTACTTTTACATTTCAAAGTGAGCAGCTAATCCCAACCAAAAAAAAAGGATTCCGAAATTACGAAGACTTTAAAGAAATGGGAAAAGAGGAGAGGAGAGAAGACGAAATAAAATAAGAAGATGATTTAATTGAATCTCTTAATTTAAGACACTAATAGTGGATTGTATATAAATTATAATCAATACTTATTTAGGACGGTAATATATAAAATTAGGATAATTTTTATAAATAAGTTTCAAATATTATATAGAAATAAAAAAATCACATTCACTATCTCTTTTCACTATCTTTTCTCATATCCCATTATACATGTAATATAAAAAATTAAAAAAGAAATCAAGATTTAACAAATTTTGCTGTTTACTAATTTTCAATCTTCACGCAATTCAATCCTTATCTTTTACTGTATGGTTTCATTTATTAGAAAATTTTAAGTAACATATAAGAAATTGTCAGTTTACATGAGTAATATATAGTTAAAAAAGTTAAAATTTAAAGATTGAATAATGAACATACCAGTGAAACAAACAAAATGAATTTTGGGGGATTTTTGCACCAATAGCCGACTGAATTCATGTTTATTTTTTATAGCCAATATTCATATATTATACACGATTATATATATTATGCATCCACAACTGTTTATTATTTACGCAGTTGGGCAAACAACTATTAGGTTATTTCTTTAAGCTTGGTAAAAATTTGGAAAGCAATTCAACGCGATTACCGATTACCAATTTTTTACTAGGGGTTGAAATAATCGAGTCCTAATCGAAAAAGACAACTTTCCCGTCTTGAGCGTCCAGGGCAGCGTGGGGTACTGACCCTGTCGCTCAAATAATTTAGCTGCTATAAATTGCGCCACAGCCAGCATGGGGCGCTGGCCTCATGCTAGCTGTGGCCCTCAAATTTTACTTTTTGCCTTTTTATCTCGATTTCGCTCCAATTCTCGCCCTTTCGTCCCAAATTGCATCCGAATGATCCCTACACTTAGAAATACCAAAATTTAGCATAAATAATCATATTAAACATCTCAAATCGTCGAGACATGAGCAAACTGTAAGGCGATATTAAGGTTGTATTGTGGTCCGGGCCAGGGCGTAAATAGGCTAAATGGGTCGGGCCAAATGGTCCCGGGAGTAAATGGTCCTAGTGGGTGTAACCGGCACATACGGGCCTAAGCCCATATGGGCCTGGGCTAAGTGGGTCGGGCCCACGGGCCTAAGTGGGTCGGACTATTTTTTTTTAATTTTTTTATCTAAGACAATTTATTGTAAATTATATTATATAATTGTGAATTAAATCTTGTAATTCAAATTTAAACACAAAAAATTGTAAAGAAATATTCAAGGGAATGCCTTATAATTTTTATTATTACGACGTTAACAAAAAATGGCAATATATTTCTTAGTCTTCCTCCCCCCAATGAAATGAGCACAACAAGGTGCTAATACCACCATTAAAAGGAAAAAACTGATGAAGATGTGCCAAAATACAAGTTACATATTAGTTTACATATTATCTCTTACAAATTTCATAAATCCTTCAAGGTTCGGAGGAATTTTCGTTGGTGGTGGCGAAAAAGAAGCTTGTTCATCACCGCTTCCGGGCGAAGCAGCACCCTCCGCAAGTTCCGCTAGCATTTCTTCGTAAGCTTCGTCTATCTCTGATTGTGATTCAGCAAGTCCAAAGTTTCTTTATTCCGAACGGATCCAATCTCTGAAGAGTACTGGTTTTTCCAAGCTCTCCTTCATAGACGCTCTATGATCACCGATTTGAAGTCTCGCTTGACTGAAAGCGTTGTCCGATGCCACTGTTGAAGCTTGAATACTTAAAATATCTCGAGCCATCCTTGAAAGAACCGGANAACCTCGTCCAAGCACTAAGTGCTTTTAGTCTCGCAGTTCTTTTAGATGATTGCGAACTAGACGAAGTAGGAGTTGGAACATTTGGTCTAGCATGATCTAAGACAAGTTGATAAGCATTATAAATTGTTTGAGCATTTATTTTAATTGAGACTTTTGCATCTCCAAGTGTAGACATTTACTCATCTGAAAGTGCTAAAGCATTAACAATATTTGTACATCAAAAGTGAGGACCTCTTAATTTCATAGTATGATTTAACATGGCAGCAACACCATAAATAGGGGGATAGGGAAAAATAGTTTTTAAACTTTTCTGTCATAGAATCAATAGCAAGTTCATAAATTACCCCACCCTCTGAAAATTGACTAAACAAATTTGCAAGTTCTGCAATATAAACTAAACAGTTAGAAATAGTAGGATAATATTGCCAGATAATTCATTTGTAGCAACATGAAATTTTTCTATTAGTCCAATCCTGATTTGTAAGGTGCTCATCATCTTCATCATCATCATCATCACCACCACCAACACGAGCATTAAATGTTGCGTTTATTGGGTTTCTATATTCATATGTGACAACTAAACTTTCATACATGTAATTCCATCTAGTCGGACAAGGTTTAGGAACCTTTCTTTCTCTAAGGCCAAATTCATCACATTTTTTAAAATATTCTCTAAGTCTACTTCTACGGTTTGAATAAAAAGCTAATTAATAGTCATTTTAACCTTTTCAATTTCAACATTTAAAATTTTCATACCATCATCAACGATTAAATGGTAAATATGACAACTAAATCTAACATGGAAAATATTACTAAATATAGGATTTAGTGTAGTTGTAAGCAAGATTATCGCATTAGTATTATTAGAAGCATTATCCATTGAAACTGACATTATTTTATCTCTAATGCAAAAATATCTACAAATATCTGCAACTATGTTAGCAATAAACTTCCCTATGTGACGTGAATTAATTATTCTATAAGCAATAATGCGCTTTTGCATTATCCATTCCTCATCAATCCAATGACTGGTAACAGTAAGATAATCACGGTCATTACCACTTCTACCAATATCAGTAGTAATAGCAACGCGACAATTTATATGAGTAAATAAATAGCGCAAATATTGTTCATATTCATGTTTATATTTATAAATATCTCTCTTTACGATTGTGCGAGGCCATCCTTTATAAGTAGGATTAAAAACTCTTCTAATATAATGCACAAAGTGAGGGTTAGAAGGAAAACTATAAGGTAAGCACATAACATTAACCATTTTTGCCAATTCTTCACGATCTTTATTTGGATTGTAATATAAAATTCCATCGGTAACAGTGTTAATTCCCAGTTGAACTAGATTTGACCCGGTACTAGGGTTAACCTTAGTACCTAGACTTGTCCCCTCTTGCGCAACTTTCATTTGAAGAAATCTAGCTTTATCTTTAGGTGTGTCTTTATGTATCTAGTCCAACTACCCGTACCGCTATGGTCTACAGTAAATTTATGAGCCATCAAAGTTCCACAAGTTTTACACTTAGCCTTATTTTGATCTCTTAGTTGAATAAAAAAGTGCCAAACAAGATATGTTTCGCACCATTTAGAAGGTTGTCTATTAAAAGTAGGGGTTACTACAGGAGGGTCAGGCGGGGCATCATTTGGATTATTATCAGCTGGGTTAAGTTCAACAACAGGACTAGTTGGTGTATCATCATCCGGTTGAATTTAATCTAAATCTATATTTTCATCATCATTTTCATCAATAGTTGGATTACCATAAAGAGCATTCATATATTCATCATTTAATTGTTCACCTGGTGCAATATCATNAATGGAGGAGGACGGGTAACAGGTTTGGGTCGGGGAGCCGGGGAAGGAGTAGTAGCTTGGCCACTAGATTCACTAATTTTAGATTTTCCCTTATTACCAAATATTTTTTTCAAAGAAAATGCCATATTAATTATAATTATACAAAGTAAAACAAACAAAAATATAATATTAAAACTTAAGAGTTGTGTAAAATGCTTAACCCTAACACGTTTGTTGTCTTCAGTCAGTAAGCTTAAGGTGGTTGGTTTGTGGTGAAACTAGCAACACATCATTACTTCACCAGATCTAAAGGGAAGGTACCGATAGCTAAAAATGATGAAATTGAGTTGGTCAGTGACGACCCCCATGGTCAGTCAGTTGAGCAAGAGTCGGAGGAAGTGAGAAGATTAAAACAACAACTGTCAGATGTATATCAAGCTTGGGTCTCCAGTCATCCTCCACCTCAAGGTCCCTCAGAAGGAACTTCTACCGTACCACTGGCTACTCAACCACCGCTAACAAGTGATCACGTTCTACCACCAGGGTACGTGCCAAACTACAGCGTCCATGCCGCCCATGGTACCTCTAATGTGCGACCTCCAGCCGCACCAGTCAGGAACACCCCTCTTGTCGTGTCTGGCGCACCAGTATATACAGTCCCGCCACCACCACCTGTGAAGAGGACAAACAACGAGCCACCATCTCATGCTTGTGATGGACAATACTACTCTCCAAATATGGCTTTTAGGGTCTCGGCTCCATACAACCAGACTCTTCAGTACGAGTCCCCGATGGAAAATAAAAAGCCTGCCCAGATAGTTGAGCCAGATGAGATGGCCAGGAAGATGAAAATTCTTGAACAAAACATAAATAACATACAAGGACTAGGCGGTCAAAAAAGTGTATCTTTCAGTGATCTGTGCATGTTCCCTCACATCCATTTTTCGCCAGGGTTCAAGACCCCAAAAATTGAGAAGTATGATGGACACGGCGACCCCATCGCCCACTTGAAAAGGTACTGCAACCAGATGAGGGGTGCAAGTGGAAAAGAAGAATTGTTGATGGCTTATTTTAGGAAAAGTCTTGCGGGGGTAGCCTCAGAATGGTTCATCGACCAAGATATCTCTCACTGGCATGTCTGGGACGACATGGCTCAGGCCTTCATCAAACAATTCCAGTACAACATAGATATTGCACCAGATCGCAATTCCCTGTCCAATATGAAGAAGAAGCCGATTGAAAGTTTTAGGGAGTATGCAATCAAGTAGAGGGAGCAAGCGGCTAGAGTAAAGCCACCCATGGATAACCATGAGTTGATTGTTGTTTTTCTGGAGGCTCAAGAGCCAGATTACTTTCAGAACATGATGTCCGCGATGGGTAGAGCTTTTGCAGAGGCAATCAAAATAGGGGAAATGGTAAAAAATGGCCTCAAGAGTGGCAAAATTGTAAGTCAAGCTGCTCTCAAAGACACTACTCAAGCTATCTAAAATGGGTCGGGAAGTTTCGCAAATAAAAAGAAAAGGGATGAGGGGTCAATGATGACTTCGGGATCCAGGGAAGTTCAAAGGGGGGCACCGCACCCTTATGTGCAATTTCAGTAAGGGCAATCCAGCTACCCTCGGCATTATTATCCTCCGCCAATTCCTCAATACTCTGTGGGCCCACCACAGTACACAATGTGCAATGCTCAGTCTTATGCTCGGCCTCCCAATCAGCAAGTACGGGCACCAGCTCCATTGTAGTGTGTTTAGGTCTAATTTCTAAATTTTCTTCTTTGTTCGTTCATGTGTTTTATTTTTAGTTAAGGCGTTAGTCAGTAATGTTAGTTGTCGCTTAATATTTTCGAATCATGTACCTAGTTGATTGTTTAGGTTTCTATTAAATCGTTGTTCAATAGCTTATCAATGTTGTTTTTCAGCTGATTCCAATTGTCTACCGTTTAGTTCTCATAAGTCGATTGTCGTTAGCTTAGTTTGTTTGAATATTTAGGTCGATTACATATAAGTCTGTTTCTATTTGCTAATTCTTAGTTGGTTTAAGTTTGAGTATATAAGATGAATTTCAGTCATATGTAGATAATAGCTGAATACTTGAGTTTAAAGTACATGGTTGTTGGGTATTTTAATGTTTAAACATGCTGCTCTGTTTTTGTGTCAAGATTTGGTGAAAAATGGACTGTTTTGGCACACAAAGTTAGTCCTTTTGGACAGATTTTTGGTGAACTAAAATCTGTCCAAAAGGACTTATTTTTCCTACTTAAAGAATTCATTTTTTCACACTTGAACATCATCTGGAGAGTGGCTTGAACACACATCTTCATACACTCCAAAAATATCTTTACACATCTTGAACTAAAAGAAAAAAGACAATCTTTACACCTCTTGGAAATAATTTAGAAGAGTCTTTTGGTTCTCTTTGTTCTGGATTTTCTTGATACATTTTCTCTTAAAGAGTTTCTGGGTTCAAGTGCTTTGGGTTTTCTGCTGTTTGTTATGCGTTGGCTGCTTGTTGCTGATTTACCATATATGAGTTTCCAAAGTTTTGTGAAACTTTGAGTTCACCACTACTACCCTGTCTTAAATCTGCAATTTTAGGTAACGCTTTGCGCCTTATAATGTACTTTCAGTTGCAAATGAATGAAGTAGGGAGTTTATAGTTCACTGATGATCACTTTGAATTATATATACGAATGTCTGATTCGTGTATCTTGTTTGGATGGTATTGCTAGAGTTTAAATGACATGAGCTATTTATTTTGATTGTTATTACCATTCTCTGCTTGCTGTGACAAATTTTACTTTAAATGCTCAGGGTCTTATTAGAGTAAATAGCATGTTCAATTTTAGTAGAAAAATAAATATGATGAGTGATTTTAACCTCTTTACTTTAACGTTGTCAATTTAAAAAAAAAATGAAACCATGTGTTCAATTGGAAGCATGTTTAGCTACTGTTTGAGCTGAGTTTCTTAAAATTCATAGTATTGTTAAAGTAAATTTAATGTTCAAAAGAAAGTTTTTTTTTTGGTTGTTTACAACATTTCTTTCATATTAAGACATTGGCAGTAGGATTTCTCATTATTTGAACCTTGGTTCAATCGAAAAATATTGTATTTCCTTAAATCTCTCATTAACTACTTTATGTGGTGCGTTTCTAACTTGAGCAAGGCCTCATTTCGCAGGTGCCTAAATATTTGGTGTTAATATTTTGTTTGTTTAATATATTTTCCCGTACATCATTGAGTCATTGAGATAAACTTGAAATTACTAGACCAAAAATAAAAATGAGTTGTTTAACTTTCGTTAAGGTTTCAAGTGGATTCACTAAAAGTCAAATTTTCTTTAAAGTTAATGACTCAATAACTTAATCACATTAATTGATTGATTTAAACGCTAGGCAATTAGTAGGCGCGCTGTAACTTCACGGAATCTCTTGCATAGCGTGATATTTTAGCATTAAATAAATTAATTCAACAATGTCATTTCATACTCTTTAGGTTTTCTTTATAGTTAATTTGCCAAAATCGCGGATTTGCTTGCGTAGTGCGATAATTGATTTTTAATTAATTCCTTTAAATGTAGTAACTATTTTTTTTTCTCTCAATGTACTAATAATATTCGTCATAATTGTGGAATCGCTTGCGTAGCGTTGTTATGCTAAAATTAATAAATTCCGTCTCGATCACGCATTCGCTTGAGTAGTGTGATTATGACAACATAATATTTCCAAAAATTATTTTTCTCATAAATCTAATAATCAAGAAGTAAAAGCGGATAAGTAAAACACAGAAACTAATAAAGCACGTTTTATTCAGAATTAATTTAAGCTAAGTTTAAGTCAATAAAGCGACCGTGCTAGAACCACGGGACTCGAGGAATGCCTTATACCTTCTCTCCGGTCAACAGAATTCCTTACCCGAACCCTGTTTTTGCGGACCAATAAAAAGAGAGTCAAATCTTCCTGTGATTAGGGATTCAAATAACAAAGGGTGACTTGGAACACCCAAAAATCAATTCCAAGTGGCGACTCTTAGCAATAAAATAATCCCTATTTCAAAATTGTCACTTTAATTGGAAAAATCCTTTAACCCGCAATCAATAACACATATCTTTTGGGGGGGGGGGGGGTAGAAAGGGGTGTGACAACTCTGGCAACTCTGCTGGGAAAACCCAGAATTCGAGATTGTACATGTTGACTTTTTATTTGGCTTCAATAATTTTGTATATATTGTGATTTATTTGTGCCTAATGTGCTACTTGTTCGCTTTTTACGGCTTTGATATTGTTGAACTGTACATATAAACTGTCTTCTCACGCACCCCCTCTGAGTCTTCTTGAAATTAAAATATGGGCATTTGCTTGACATAACCCACTTTGTTTGAGATAGTCGAGGTACTTGTCACCCGGTGAAGGATTTTAGTCACACATGTTTTAGGCGGGGGGCACTACCAATTAAGCTGGAAAGCAATGCTACCGGTATATTGACCCTCCTCGGCTCGAGTTGTCTGTTCGAGTAAGCTAGTCTAGATACATTCTCCACTAGGATTAAAACCTAGAAGAACAAACCTCATGCCGGATATCCCTAGTAGGTTCGCTTTATTTTCATCTCGTGCATTTAACTTAGCGAAACTCGACACAGGGATCGGGTCCGTATAAGACAGGTATTGTCACACCTCCCTTCTCACCGGTACGGGTAATAAGAGAGTTTTTCCACTTTAAGTGACATAATCAAAAAATAGGATTATTTATTTATTTAGAGTCGCCACTTGGGATAATTATATGGTGTCCCAAGTCACCAGTTTAAATCCCAAATTGAGGAAATTTGACTCTGTTTAAATTGTCTGCGAACCAGAAATNNGAATCATTGATAGTAAGTTAAATACGCACTTTAAAAGCCATTTCTGCAAAATATATTTATTTCTCGGATTCGTGTCACACGAACTTGTACACAATTAATAACACTCATTATTATAAAAAAAAAGAATTTCACCAAAGATTGCGCGAACACATAAGATCATAACTATGTCACGCGGACGTATACATAATCACGCTAGATTAATTAAAATTGCGCCTAAAGCACTCTAACGATGTTCATTATTCTTCCTAAACTTTGGTATTATTGTAGAGTCATGAGGTATGGATTTATTTTGTGGGATAAGCATATGAAGCTATTTGAAATCATAAGTCATTTACACTATGTAATTTCCGTTTACACCTTAAGAATTAGCTGCTAATTTAGCAAATAAAGACATTATTATTAACAATTACATTGAAGCACGTAAATAATCCACGTTAAGAGATAAACAGGGATATGTCTAAACAAAGCTTTTTAACTTTAGCTAACAGTTCACATAGCTTTTTATTTTTATTTTTATATGTTTAAACTTTGGATTTTGAATTCAAAGGAAAACGTCTACTTATTCAACAATCTTCAAATAAATCAGAAGGCCAAGATGCTAAAATATTCTATGTGAACTAAACATGTAGATGCAAAATCAAATAGCAACAAAAAATTTACTAAGAGATGACCACCCGATGTAATAGTATTATCAAAACGCTAAAATAGAAACTGACCTTTAAATGAAGAAATTTGATTATGTATAAACTTCGAACAATACCCGTACCATCAACCAAAGACCTTGAACGCAAACTTCGAACAGGGGCGTCGGCAACACCTCGACGGACTGAGCTCAACTTAAAGGAACAACAACAATTAATGAAGGTGGAGTTGCTGTGTTTTTTGGAGTGTTTTAATGAAGGAAAGAAAGGGAAATTAGTGATGCGTTTCAGCCTCTTCCGTTCCTCTCTTTCTCTGTTTTTCCTTTCTTTTTCTCCGTTTCTTTCTTT
>MDKJ01146148.1:0-11654 GCA_005239525.1 Nicotiana knightiana
CCTTTAATTTCGAAAATTTTGGGTAGAAAATGGGATAAACTTCATAGACCGAATTATTGAGTTGTGATTGGGTTTTTGGTCTCCGATTTGAGAGATTTTCATATGTTTAGACTCATGAGTGAATGTGTGTTCGGAAAATATAATTTTTACCCGATTCTGAGACGTGGGCCTGGGGAACATTTTGGGTAATTTTCCTAATTTCGCGTCTTAGCTTCGAATTTATTAGTTAAACTAGTTGCTTGTAGTATTATTTACACGATGTTATTGATTTGATTAGATTTGGGCCATTGGGAGTCAGATATCCGTGGAAAGAATGTGATTTCAAGTTTGATTTGAGCGGTTGAGGTAAGTATCCTTCCTAACCTTGTGTGGGGGAATTTTCCCTTAGGCTTTGAGTGTGCTATGTTGATTGTAGTCCGTGTACGCGAGGTGACGAGTGCATGCTTGGACTTATTTTTGGAAAGTTGACCCGTTAGGAATCTTAGGTCCTTATATTCGCCGGGTATGAATTGTCCTTAGCATGATTGAATTTCCTAATTTCTAGTGTCATCCTTATTTGCTTAAATGTGGAAGTTCTTACTTTCGGATTTACTCCTAATTGACTTATCTGAAGATCTTTACTTCCTTTACTTTCATGCTATGTCTTCTTAACGGCTTCTCTAAAATTTTCTATTATCTTCATCTCAACCTATAATTATTTTGGGTGTTAAATGAATTTCTTATTATTCTCTGCTGCTTGTCGTTAAGTGGAAATTGTTGAATATTCTCGTAACTGCTCAACCTTAAAAGAAGTTTAGATATTCTATACCTTCGTGACTCGCCCTTATATGGGGTTATTGGATTTGGGTTGATTTCTTGTTGTTCACCCGTGTAACTAGATGCAACTGTTACATGATATTTTCCTTCCTGGTTGAGTGATTCGTAATATGCCTAGCTCTCCTTATTATGTTTGTTTCTCGTGAACTGGTCTTTCCTATCTTGTGGTCGAAGGTTCTTGAGTTGATGTAATAATTGTATCTTGAGGTAATATGCCTAGCTCTCCAAATTCCAGGTTTTCACATAGCCGGGCGATTGATTGTCAGTAGCGCGATTGCTGTTGTGGAGACTCAAGGTAAAACCACTTCAGCGTTCGCGGTTTAGGAGTCACCATCTTATAGTTTTTTTTGCACTGTTGTACTTATTTTTGAACAGTTGTATTTTTAGGAGTTTTAGTGTAAATTCTTAAAAGCTTATGACTTGTAATTCCGGGTTTTAGGAATATACAATGTGTACAGGATCACTTGCTTCAGAAAAATATTAGATTTTATTTATTATTATTGATTATTCCATGAATATTAGGCTTACCTAGTCCTTATGACTAGGTTCCATCACGATACCCAACAGAGGGAGATTTGGGTCATGACAGAAGTACATCAAATAGAGAACAATTTTTTTTTTGATAAAACTAACTTTTCATTCCATCAAAAAATTATCGTTACAAAACCAGATTAATGGTGAACATAAATATCCTAATCACTATTACAAGTAGCTAATCTAATTACACTATCAATCAAAATAGCAACTACTCTAAGGATATTGTTCAAACTTTGCAAATGTTGTTGACATTTGATTTTTGATCTCCCTTGTCTGTGCATGTGTAGAGAAATAACTGTACATATATCATCCACCACGTATTTTCCTTTTTTGAATCTAATGGAATTCCTTTCACGCCAAATACAGTACACTACCATCACAAAAGCTGCAGTGATAATGTCTGCCTTGCCATTTGTCCTTTTTGCTATACTACTGATCCACTCTATTTCATCTTGCCAGCATCCAATCCTCCTTATAATTCCCAGCCACCTTAGTATTCTGTCTCATATTATTCTTGTGTTTGAACAGTCAAAGAACATGTGGTTAAATGTTTCCACACTTCTAGCACAGAAAACACAATCCTGTGGCACTTGGATTCCAAACTTTAGTAGGTCTGTCTACAGTGGCTAACCTTTGATGAATTTCCAACCATAAGTGAAATTTGAATCTTGGATGAACTTCTGTATGAAAATGAATGCTCTTCTAGCAAACCTTAGGAAACTGAGGTAACATCTGGATATAGGCTTTTTGAATTTGAAATCTGCCTTGCTTAACCATGTCTGCCAGTGCTGTATTGAGACTGACTTACATTGAGCTCATCTGCACCAAGTCTCTCTTTGCTTCTATTATCTTCTGGACCACCCAAGCTGCTGGCTTAGGTGTGTCCATTGTATTTATGTCCTTGTATTTTATGTAGTAACTGTGAGTCCATTTGATTCATAAGGTATCTTTCTTCATTGTCAATGCCCGTAAATGCTTCAGAATTGCTGCTTTGTTCCATATCCTCATATTGATGATGTTTAATCCCCCTGCTACTTTAGGATGACAGATATTATCCCAAGCTATCAGTGCTTTCCTAGAAATGGTATTTGATCCAGTCCAAAGGAAAGTTCTGCATATGGTCTCAATCATCTTCATGATCTTCTTAGGTATAGGAATATTTGAGCCCAATAAGTCTGTAAGACAAATAGCACAGACTTAATGAGTAGCATCCTTCCAGAATAAGATAACATCCTAGCTGACCAGCAATTCACCCTTTCAGTAATATTTTCCACCAGTGGTAGGAAATGGTGGATATTCAGCTTCTTTGCAGATAAAGGAACTCCCATGTACTTAAAAGGAATAGATCCCTCTGTGTATCATGTGAGATTGAAAAATAGATCTTTAATATGTTGTTGAACACCAACAATCTACATAGAACCCTTAACTGTATTTGCCTGAATTCCAGATGCAACAGACAATCTATTAAAGGTTTCCTGCATTTTGGTTACTGAAGTTATGTCTGCCCTACAAAACATTAATAGATCATCAGCAAAACAAATATGAGTCACCCCCAGTTTTTTGCATCTTGGATGGTATTTGAACTTCTTTGAGATTGATAGTTGGCTCATCTCCTTTTGTAAGTATTTCATTGCAACGACAAATAGATAAGGAGACATATGATCCCCTTTTCTAATCCTTCTCTTAGCTTGGAAAGGCTTGGTAAGACCACTATTGAGTACCAAAGAATATGATATTGTTGACACACATTTCATTACCCAATGAATGAATTTCTGTGAAAAACAAAGGTCAGTAAGCATACACCTAAGAAATTGCTAGTCCAAGGAGTCATAGGCCTTTTTAATGTCAACCTTAAGCACACATCTAGGAGATAACCCTTTCCTATTATAGCCTTTGAAAAACTCATGGATAAATATAATATTGTCAATGATACTCCTTCCTTCAATTAAAGCAGATCGAGACTTTCCAATGATCACCTCAATTAATTTCTTTATTCTTCTGGTTAGGATCTTGGCAACAATTTTAAACAGTGTAGCACAATAAGCTATAGGCCTATAGTCCTTCACTTTTTTTGGAGCCGGGACTTTAGGAATCAATGTAATGGTTGTACAGTTCCATGCTGGCATCATTCTACCTGTATGAAAGAAGTATGAAGTAGCCTCATAAATGTCCTGCTTCATTGTCTCCCAATTCTTGGTAAAGAACTTTATAGGATAACCATCAACTCCAGGTGATTTATCCTTGGGCATATCCCTGATTGCTTCATCAACCTTATCATGAGTTACTTCCTTTATTAGTTCCTGCTGATGATGTTTCTGTGAGGCAGTTCCCTGCTTTAATAATTTTATTAGTTGAACATGGCATTCCCCATTAGCTGAATGAAAAAGCTGGTAAATTCTTTTACCACAGCTTTTGGATCAGTGATCTTCATTCCCATATTATTATACAGTTGTAATGATATTCTTGTTGGCTCTAATTTTCATCTGTGCAAAGAAGTACTTAGAATTAGAATCACCATAATCAATCCAAGTTGCTCTAGATTTCTGTCTCAATATCCTTTCTTCTATAGTACTCCATTTCTCCATCTCATTCATAGTCTGCTTCTCCTGTTCTATCAATATCTGATTGAAAGGATCAATTATCATATTAGCTTGAGTACATTCCAGTTTCTGCCTGATTTGAGTCAGTCTTTGCTCATAAATTTCCATCTCCTTATTCAGGCCTTTAGCCTCATCTTTTAGTCTGTGTAGCTTCTGCCATATAGTAGTCATAAGATCTTGCTCATCTTGCTGTTGCCATACTCTTTACACCATAGGCCTAAATTCCTTATGCTCCATTGTTACCATGTATAATTTGAAAGTCTTGGGATGGATAATTCTTCTTTTCCATAATTGAACAATGATTTGAGAATGATCAGAAACTCCAGGTTCTAGAAAGTCAGCTTCCAAATGCCCATAACTTTTAGTCCAGCTGAAATTGCCAAAAGCCAGCCAATCTTACTGTATAATCTATCCTTTGCATTCTTCTTGTTACGCCATGTATAGAAACATCCCTTTGTTCTCAATAGGGTTAGCTGCATATTATCAATACATTGCTTGAAGGCCTGTTCCTCACTTGTTGTCAATGGTTGTCCTAACCTATCATCTATGATTAAGACATTGTTGAAATCTCCACTGATGAGCCAAGGTGATTGAATCTAACCCCCTACTATCTGCATGTCATGCCATATACATACCCTTTCCTGCACCTTGTCCCTAGCATATACTACTGTCAACATAATCAGGGAATTGGTTCTAGATCTTCCACTGCGCAGTGAATGAATTTCTCATGAATCTAGGCTACCTTAGCTATTAAATTTGTCTTCCATAACAACCATATCCTTCCATTTGTAGCCTTAGTGTAATTCCAGCAATATCCCCAATCTCTGGATACCTTATTCACTATATTTTTTTCCTTCTTTTCCTTTACTCTAGTTTCTAGACATCCAAGAATGTCTACTTTATTCTTTTGCAGAAAGAGTCTTAACTCCTTCTGTTTATAGGGCTTATTTAGCCCCCTTATATTCCAAGTGTATATGATCATGTTGGCTTTTGGATAGGTTCATCTAGTAGAATGATTAAGTTCAGCAATTATAAATAACTTCAGGTCCGTCTACTAGAATGCTGAAGTTTGCGTGATTGCCTTTTCTACTTAAAGCCCGTATGCCTGAAGTTTACGTGAAAAGTTGGTAGGCTTATAATTTTTTTTGCAAAGCAGGTACAAGTTAAAACGTGACCCAAAAAGCGGGTATAGGTGCAAAATCCCCCTCTCTCCTTACAACTAAAATTGGGTTTCCCTTATAATTTTGTACAGATTTTGCCGGATAGTGCAATAGGCACCCATGCTCAAAATTCGCAATCTCGGTAGATTGGATTCAAGACCTATGGTCATTTTGATATTTAGTTCAAATTTTCTTCTTTTTTGTCCTTTAGTATTTTTTCTATTTTTCTCTTTTACCATTTCCTTTCTTTCTTTTTTTCTCTCCTCACGATTAATCTCCAAGGCTTCACGACAAATAATAAATTAAAAATCCGAAGTCTAATTGTGGTTTATTTTATTTTAAAGCATTATAAATTTATTTCACTCTAAATAATTTATGTAACTATAAAGTCTATTATACGAGTTTAGCATATTCTTTTCAATCAAACTATGAATGTTTGTCTCTAAATTTTTAGTACAAAATATAGTGTTATCTTTGGTAAGCAATTTGCATATAAAGAATTTGTCAAATGCCATAAAGCTTTTTGACTTGTGACGATAAAAATTGAATTATATGGATTACAAGCTATAGTATTAGTGAAAACATAAATATATATTAACAAGAGTATAATTTATCTCTTTGCATAATGTGTGCAATTGGTAACATGTCATAAAATATTACTCTCTCCGGTCCATAATATGTGACTTTTTGGCTTTTTATTGGTCCAAACTAAGTGTCATTTTACATAAACAAGAAGAAATTAATTTTATTTTTTTAAAATTTGCCCTTATTACATATCCTAATATGTCAATTAATAATATATAAATTTTAATTAAGGATAATTAAGTCAAAATAACTTTTTCTTCTTTTAGGAGTTAATATTTTCTTAAAGAGGGTGCAAAGGCAAAAAAGTCACTTATATGGATTGAAGGGAGTAAAAATTTCATTTGGCATTATGAGAAGCACCAATTTTATGCTAAAGTCAGTGGTGTACCCATAATCTTAAAATTCTGGATCCGCCTCTGCTCTGGGCTTATGTGTGGGGCTTTGTTCCGTGAAATTTACGCCTCGGTCGTTGGGGCTTACGCCCTGGACACACCCAACGCTCAGTTTACTGGGCTCGCCTAATAGAATATTTTGCAATTGTGTGTAAATAACCTTGTAAATCATCAAATTTTCTTAATAAATCGTTCACTATTCAAAATTACTTTTTTCGTAATCATCAATCATTAAGTTGAAATTAGTTGTCACCACCACATTAAAAAAATGCTCTCTTCACTCTCCTAAACCCTAAACTCACCGGCGACTTTTCCATGGCAGCCACGGCCGGCGGCCAGCCACCACTAGTGGCTGCGCTGCCTTCCCAACCTCCCATCCACTGTCGCCAACCATCTACAACCACAAACAACTATCCCCAAGCCATGGATTATGTAAAAATCTTAAAACCTACTGCCAGTAATGCCCCCATGCAAACCCTAGCTACGTTACCATTGAAACTAGTTGAGTTCCTTCATGGAGAACCAGTTGTGAAGTGGAAGAAACAAGAAGTAAAGCAATATATCGTACAACAAGGGCTTCAACTTGCATTTCTTGGGAAATTTTCGTATGGGAAGCCTGTTATTAGTGAATTACGTAAAGTAATTCCATTCAATGTGAGATTAAAGGCCATTGTTCAGTTTGTTTAATTGAAGATAGTCATGTGTTGACTAGGTTGTCATTATTAGAGGACTATGTTCATCTTCTTTTAAAGCCAGCTTTTTATTTAAAAGCTCAGTCAGACATGTGGCAGATGCGTTGTACAAAATGGAATCCATAGTGGACACCTGATGAAGAGACTCCCATTTCCATAGTCTGTATTAGCTTTCCAGAACTGCCTCCTAATTTCTTCGGTAAGGAATGTATATTTTCATTAGCTCGTGCAGTAGGTAATCCATTACATGTAGACCTAGCAACTCAAAATGGGACTAGACCTAGTTGTGCTAAGGTGAAGGTGGAAGTTAACTTGTTAGGTAAGTTCCCTCATCGTATTAAGATTGTGGAAGAAGCTGATGAATCTGGGCCGGAAGAGTTTAAATGGATTAGGATTAAGTATGATTATATGCCAAAATATTGCAAGCCTTGTAAAAAAACAAGGGCATAGTGAGGCAGAATGATGGGTAATTCATCATGAATTACACGAGATTTGATGAAGATGTTGAGGATCAAGGCAAGGAGAAGACAGTTATGGTGATTACTGAAGTAGTTATTACAGTTGAAAATTCAACAAAGGTTCTAGCAAGTGGAAAGGTGGTTGGTAAGCCAGCTACTAATCATGCCAAGCAGGAATGGATGCAAGCAAGGAAGAACAAATACCAATGGGATAATAGGGGTTACATTTTAGATAACAAACAAGGAAAGGAAGCTGACAAGGGTAAAGGGAAGGCCAAACTTGAGGATGTAGCAACCAAGAACAAGTTTAATGAACTAGAGGTTGAGTAAGTTCATCAACCTACTCTACAAATTACTGAAGGCAAATGTGAGGATCATAGAAATGGTAAGAAGAAGGAACATGGCGAAAAGCAATCCAAGAAGGGCTAGGAGAAGGAAAAGGAAGGCAATACCGGAGTGTTAAGCCCTAATCCTAAGGATTCTAGGGTTAGGGTTGGGAAATATGCTAATATTAAACCAGCTGGAGAAGGTAATAACCATGAACTTAAGCGTGTGAAGAAGGAAGCAGTTGAAAAAGTGTTGGAACATCAGCATAATGGGAACTTAGCTAAGGCTAATTATATTGTTCCTAGTGATCAAAGTACTGATGAAAGGGCTAATACGGAATCCACAATCGACTAGGTTAATAGAAGGTTTGGAACTAGAAAAGAGGAGATAAGGAAATCCAATGTGACTACAAACCAATCATGCCAAGATATTCCATCTCAAACATTTGCAGATTCTGGGCAGCTTGAGGACCTTGATGAGGTAAAATCAACATAGGTTTTATGGACTGATGCAGTAGAGGTGGAGGATGATCAGCTAGGCACGACAAAGACAAGAGGAGACAAGGTGAAGAAGGACGACACTCAACCTGGCGATAGGCTGATGACGTCAGGCCTAAAGCCAGGCTCACCAGGTGTTAGGCTGGCGACGCCAGGCCTAAAGCCAGGTCCCCCAGGCGTTAGGCTGGTGACGCCAGGCCTGGCGCCAGGTTCGACTGATGTGACAGCCACAGTAAACCCTATCCCTAGTGCAACTGGGGAGATTATAGAGGGTGTTCCGGTGTATGCATTGGAGAACAAACTTGATGGAGATGATAATGTGAAGGTTATGGATGATACAGTTGTCACGACCCAATTTACCCTCCGAAAGGTATCGTGACGACACCTAGTCTCTATGAATAGGTAAGCCTAAAATTTGCAGAAATGACAGAATCAATAAAATAAAGATAGAAAAGATCTCAAGTAGATATAACGTAGCTGCTCAGCATGTATATTTTTACTTCCAAAACCCGAAATGTCACCATAGTCACAAGCTCTATACTAAATGTAGCTCTATACAATGAAACAGTGGAAAAATATACAAGTCTTCTATGCCTATACTAGAGTAGAAGGGGACTCGTGGGATTCTGCGGACGCGGCAGAATTACCTCGCGGTCTCCTGGCTGCTGATAGGATGACTCTTAGCCACGATACTGGGTCCTGGAACCTTGATCTGCACATGGGGAAAACATGCGCAGGAAAGGGCGTGAGTACTCCACATTCGGTACTCCGTAAGTGCCAAGCTTAACCCCAGTCAAGTTGTGACGCGGTCAGGTTGAGTCCCTACTGAGTTTGTAAAACAAGCCAATATACAATTTAAAACAGTAAAAAATAGATAAGCAATGATAAACAGGATTAACGAAAACGGAAAGATTTAATAACATAAAGAGAGCCCTCGGCTGAGCACAGCATATATCTTAACAGTAAATGTGCAATGCAGTACACGGGAAAAGCTCGCGGATCTCAGTCTGTAGTCCCAATTTAAATATGCTATGCAATACATGGGGAAAGCTCCTGGATCTCTGTCCGTAGTCCCAATTTAAATATGCATTTCAGTACAGGGGGAAAGCTTCTGGATCTCAGTCCATAGACCCAACTTAAATATGAACTGCAGTACAGGGGGAAAGCTCCCGATCTCGGTCCGTAGTCCTAATTTAAATATGCAAAGCAGAAGTATGTCAATTATGTCTTAATTAAACAGTTCAGGAAGACAACATGTAAGGATAGAGTAAAACTACCTCGTCATGATGTGACTAGTACCAAATAAGAGGAAATCAAGTAAGAACATGTAGGCATGCTTACTCTTAGGCTATCTACTCAATTAAGATAAGAAACAGTAATATATGAATGAAAATGAGTGATTTCATGGGAGTAAAAATAGGATTTTAGCAACAATGGCACGTGTATGCACTCGTCACCTCGCGTACACGGCGTCCACACAACAAAAATCAGTATAAAAATACCTATGGGAAAGTCCCAAACACAGAATTAGGCAAGCCACTTACATAGACTGCGCTAACCAACTCAATACCAAGCTCTTGCCACGAGTACCTGAATCCGGATGGCCCAAATCTATTCAAATCGATTGCAGGGTGTAAATATCACTTCAAGGGAACAAAATAGCTAATTATTTATAAGTTAATATACGAAATTAGGAAATTCGCCCAAAAAGTCCCCCGGGCCCACGTCTCGGAATTGGGTAAAATTTATATTTCCCGAACACCCATTCGCTCATGAACCCACTCGAACAAGAATCAACAAAATCCGACGTCTAAATCTCCCTAAATCCTCAGATTTCTACTTGGGAAGATTTCATCCCATTTCCATGGGTTTTCGTCCAATTTCCTTGATTAGGTTGAGGAAAATGATAGAGATTAATGATATATAAAGGGATTAAGGTTAGAAAACGTTACCTATGATCTTCCTCTTCAAATCCCACTGAAATCGCCAAGTTCTGAGCTCATAAGCAACCTCCCCAACATGTCGCAACACATCAAAAGGGCCAATAAATCTCGGACTCAGCTTGACTTTCTTCCCGAACCTCATGACGCCCTTCATAGGCGATACCCGAAGCAAAACCTGATCACCAACCATAAATTCCAAGTAACGAACCTTCCGGTTGGCATAGCTCTTCTGCCTGGACTGAGCTGTGCGAATTCTCTCCTGAATCACCTTCACCTTGTCCAGAGCATCCTGAACCAAGTCTGTACCCAACAATCGGGCCTCTCCCGGCTCAAATCATCCCACGGGAGACCTGCACCACCTACTGTCACACCTCCTTTTTACACCCCCGTATTAATGAAGGGTAATAAGGGAGCTTTTCCAATTAAAGTGACATTATTCAGTTTTGGGATTTATTGTTGTTTCAGAGTCGCCACCCGGATTTTTGACGATGCTCTGGGACACCATTTTGTTTTAAAATCCCAAACCAAGGGAAATTAGACTCTGTTTTAATTCGTCTGCGACCAGAAATTCCAGTAAGGAATTCTGTTAACCCGGGAGAAGGTATTAGGCATTCCCGAGTTCCGTGGTTCTAGCATGGTCGCTTAACTATTAATACTTGGCCTAAATTATCTGATTATTTACATATTTCAGCCTATTGTGCTTTTAGCCTTTTCAATTTTCAGCCGCTTTTAATATTTATGGATTTATCTTGAAATAAGTCACGATGGCGTGCAGTTATTTATTTTCGGACGCATTATAACTTGGCCACATGAAATGCACCCACAATTACAACATGTGATTTTTATTGTAATTTGAAATTGAAGACGGGGACATGAGTTGTCGCATCCGAGTGTAGATTACGTAGTCAAGACTATGGTCATGACGATTTTATAGTGCCTATTTTAGGCGATGTTCGTTTATTCTGTATGCTTTCCATTTGAGGTAGCATTTTTAGTTTAAAATCAATTAGGACGTTTATGGATTTATCTTGGACAAGTTGCGATGGCGTACACTTGTTGTTTTTTTGTGACACATGGCAAACACGTCACATGAAATGCACCCGTGATTGTTATGTGCGTTTTTATTTAGTTGTTTGGAGTTGAGGGTCGGGGGAATGAGTTGCCACTCCCGAGTGTGGTTTAGGGTAATTTTGAGGTAGTGATCTAATTTCAAACTAAAGATGTGGTTATACCTAAAGGATTGCCTAGAAGTGAATTTCATTAATCTAAAGACAACAAGTTTCGGGCTATGGTCATATTTTAGCCCCAAATTGTTTCAACTCTTTTGGCCAATCCTGATTGTGGCTAGTTCATAGGACAGGTAGTTTAGACAATTTAGAAAAGCATGAATAATCAAGGATACTAGAAGAAGTAGCTACCCAACAACTTTAATGTAAAAATCAGAATCAAATTTGGATAATTACTATCCTTTTAACCACTAACAATGCTGTTTTGAAACATAAAATTCACGTATAGAGAAAATCCACAGGTTTGAGATAATTTACGCAAATCGAAACGTGGAATGAGAAGGTGTTTTCAAATTTCAATTAAGTGTTAATCATTGTATGCCATTTTACATGGATATTTTAAGACAACAGAAAAACAAGA
>ML403205.1:0-40020 GCA_005239525.1 Nicotiana knightiana
ATCTTAGTGCGTTCTAATAGACTAATTCCATAGGAATATAGGCGTTAATCTATTGAGAATAAGCGATGAGTGCTTCCGGAGAAGGCTATGAGAGTATTTATCGATTAATTAGCAACCATGAGTGAACTATATGAAAGGAAAAGTTAATTAGAATGCAATATGAGTGGTGAATAGACCATAACCCTGGAATATTTATCTCTACTGAATACATCACAATAATTCTTGTCACTTGATAATTAGTATTTCATAGAATNTATGATACGAGAGAGGCTGAGGGCCAATATTGTGAGTGATTTATGCCATGATGTGGTTGGATGAGGGACAATATTGTGAGTGATTTATGCCATGATGTGGCTTGTTATAGCGCTTGGGTTGTAGGAGCCCCTCCGGAGTTTGTACACTCCCAGTGAGCGCAGGTACCTACTAAGTGCGGGTGATGACCACGGGGATGATACTGAGTGATTGTGAGGTTGCCCGCTGGGCTGATACTGAGTGACTCTGAGGTTGCCCGTTGGGCTGATACTGAGTGATGGTGAGGTGCTGAGGGAAATTGTTACGAGAAATGATTATGGCCCGAGGGGCAGATTTATGATGATTTTTCTGAGTTTTTTACGGTGATCCACTTCGTTTATTTTCAAACTGATTTTACTGAGAGTTTACTGAGATATATTGAAATTATACTTGTTTCAAAGGATTTCTGGAAAATGGTTTTCAAACTTACGTATTTGATGAATACTTTATGGTGACTTGGTGTTTTGCTGTTTTTGTGAATTGGTGTATCTTTGCTGTGTGTTACGTATTTCTCAGACTGAGATTTATTTTTATTACTACTGAGTTGGCGTACTCATCATTACTCCATGTGCCTCTGTGCACAGATCCAGGTACCGGTTCGGAGCAGTAGTTGTCTTCGTTCGTATTCAGCAGCTTACGTATTTTGAGGTAGCTGTTCAACGTCCACAACTTCTCCATTTCCCTTCCTTTATTAGTATTAGTATTTATTTCATAGACATTGATTAAGACATTAGCAGAGTTGGTTTTATTTCTTAGATGCTCGTGACCATGTTGACTCCAGTCTTGGGAGGATTGTTTAGAATGTTAGATTATTATTGGGGCGTAAAGACTTAAAGAGATTATTTAATATTTTGTTTGATGCTTATTATTGATTTTTGAAGTATTATAATAGAACGAATTAGTAATTAGGTGATGGGTGGCTAGCCTAGTTCCACAATAGGTGCCATCACGACCTGTTAGGATTTGGGATAAAACAGGCCAGTGAATCCATCTGGACCACTAACACTCTCCCCACTAAGATAAAAAATTGTTGTCCTTACCTCTTCAATTGTTGGCAATCTGCTAAGTTTCAAATTCTGTTCAATAGTGACCATCGAAGGTACATTATTGAGCAAGGCAAAGTCAGAAGCATCACCTTTATTTGTAAACTGTTTTTGATAGAAGTCCATTGCAGCTGTAGCCAATTGCTCCTGGTCTTCAATCCATACCCCACTTCCATTTTTGATCCTCTTTAGTTGCAATTTCTTTCGTTTTTCATTGGCATGATTGTGAAAGAAACTTGTATTCCTATCTTCTTCAGCAAACCAAGTCATCCCAGCTTTTTGCTTCCAATACTGCTCCTCAATACTCAAGTATTTCTTCAATTCAGATTGAGCCTTTTGAAGCACAATCGTGTTCTCAATTGTAGGCTCTTCTTTAAACAACATCTCTTTCACCCTAAAAATCTCCTCCAAAATAGTCAAATGCTTAAAGATATCACTAAATGTTCCTACTCCATTTTGACAGTGCTGCCTTCACCCTCTTGAGCTTCTGCTTGAACATCAAATACGGATCCCCTATGAAATCAACTTCCCAATTCTGCCTCACCGTATCCATGAATATAACATGCTTAGTCCAAAAGTTCAAGAACCTGAAAGGCTTGACAAAATTGGTGGTCTTCTCCCCACACGTCATTAACAATTGTGCATGATATGATCTAGTTCTGATTAGATGTTCAATTTCAATAGTTGGCAACATGTTCTGAAATGGCAAATTCACAAATATCTTATCCAATCTTTTGAATATACACACATTATTGGACCTCCCATTCCACCATGTAAATGGACTTCCTTTGTATCCTTGCTCAAACAAACCACAAGAGTTTACACAAAATGCAAAATCCTCATATTCAGGAGGGTGTACTGTAAGTCCTCCTATTTTCTCATCTTCATGCAATATCACATTGAAATCCCCTCATACCAACCATGGAAATTTCATATCAATTGCTAAGTAATACAAGTGATCCCACAATTCCAACCTCTCCACTGCAGAACATTTTGCATAAACAAATGTCATCATCATGTGCTGCCCCAGGTCATGGTGAAACACTCTCACAGTCACCTGTTGCTCAGTATCCTCCACTAATTCCCATTTCACTATTACATCAAAGAACAACCATATTTGCCCATTAATATTTGCATAAGCAGTCTCCATATTCAACCTTCTTCTATATTTATCAATGAGTCTCTTCTTTTAAAAAGGCTCCATCAATGCATCTACACAAAAACTATGCTCCCTATTCATGTTGATCACCCTAGGAAAGACCTGTTGTGTATTTACAAACCTTATGTTCCATATTGATGTTTTGATCATCATCATTTAGATATAGAAGCTGCCCTTCTGAGCATTATTCTTGATGGTTGTGGTGGCTCTTTATTCTGATTCTTCTTTGTTTTCTTACCTCCTTTAACACTAGCTGTGGGTGATAAATCTCCTTCCCTAGTCACTTGTTTGAAGTTTTCTGTTGTAGATTCATCATCTCCTTCATCCTCCATTGGACTTTGTCTCATTAAGTCTTCATCAATTGGTTCCATATTATGTGTAACTAAATCATGTAAATGTTGTAGCAGAGTCTTCAGCGGAACACTAACTTGCAGCTGCATAATTTGATCAGTGCCATACTCCATAGGCACTTCCTCTATTTCCCCATATGCTCTTGGAACAACTGCCCGCTCATCAACCTTTTCTTTGCTATTCTCCATAAAAGCAACAACAACCTGCATCATTTTGAATTGCTGCTCATCCCAGGAATTATTGTAGTAGTCTACTTAGAAATGTCTGTTCTATTGATATCACCACCCTTTCCATTTCCTGTGTTTTGATCTGACCTCACTGTATCATCCCTAACCTTCACATTATCATCTCCATCAAGTTTGTTCTCCAATGAATACACCGGAACACCCTCTATAATCTCTCCAGATGCACTAGGGATAGAATTTACTATGGCTGTCTCATCAGGTGAACCTGGCGCCAGGCCTGGCGTCGCCAGCCTAACGCTTGATGAACCTGGCTTTAGGCCTGATGTCACCAGCCTATTGCCAAGTTGAGTGTTGTCCTTCTTCACCTTGTATCCTGTTGTCTTTGTCGTGTCTAACTGATCATCATCCACCTCTATTGCATCACTCCATAAAAACTTTGTTGATTTTACCTCATCAAGGTCCTCAAGCTGCCCAGAATCTGCAAATGTTTGAGATGGAATATCTTGGCATGATTGGTTTGTAGTCACATTGGATTGACTTAGCTCCTCTATGCTAGTTCCAAACCTTCTATTAACCCAGTCGATTGTGGATTCCTTATTAGCCCTTTCATCAGTACTTTAATCACTAGGAACAATAGAATTAACCTTAGCTAAGTTCCCATTATGCTGATCGTCCAACACTTTCTCAATTACTTCCTTCTTCACACGATTAATTTCATGTTGATTACCTTCTTCAGCTGGTTTAGTATTAATATCTTTCCCACCCTAACCCTAGAAGCCTTAGGGTTAGGGCTTAACAATCCAGTATTGCCTTCCTTTTCCTTCTCCTGGCCCTTCTTGGATTGTTTTTCCCCATGTTTCTTCTTCTTACCATTGCTATGATCCTCACCTTTGCCTTCAGTAATTTGTAGAGTAGGTTACTGAAATTCCTCAACCTCTAGTGCATTAAACTTGTTCTTGGTTGCTACATCCTCAAGTTTGGCCTTCCCTTTACCCTTGTCAGCTTCCTTTCCGTGTTTGTTATCAACAATGTGACCCCTATTATCCCGTTGGTAGTTGTTCTTCCTTGCTTGCATCCATTCCTGCTTGGCATGATTAGTAGCTGGCTTACCAACCACCTTTCCACTTGCTAGAACCTTTGTTGAATTTGCAGCTGTACCAATTGCTTCAGTACTCACCACAACTGTCTTCACCAATCCTTATTTTGTATATAAAGCTTAGTTATTTTATTTATTGACTCCTGTTATCCTATTTAAGTTGTGTTGTCTATCATTTGGTTTACCTAGCGGGTTGAGCTAGGTGCCATTATGACTAGCAAAATTTTGGATCGTGACAACATCTATTTGACATTCATCATCACCAAATAAAGCAAGTCAATCTCCTCCTTATCTCATCCTCTAATTCAGCATGGTGAGGTGGGGGTTGAGGGAGGAGGAGTGCTAAGATAATGCAATTTCGCATAGTAATAGGCATGCCTGGATTAGGTATATTTGTTTGGGATTATTTTTTTTTCATATCCAAGCGTTCGATAATATTCAGCTAATAAAATTATTTTATACAATTGTCTTAATTTTGAGAAATTTAGATTCGTCAAATACTTAACTATACTACTTAATATTTTATATAAAAAAACTTTTTAACTATTATTAATGTTTTCTTCCATAGCTACTAATGTAATGCATAGTTCAATTATATTTTTAAAAATTGTATCTAGTCAAAAGTCCTCATTAAAATGTGGTGTGACGGATAAGGGCATAATAATAGGTGTAATAAACGAAGAAGAGATTAGCACCGAAATAGGGCGTGCAGCAAGCCAGCAACTAGTGCTGGAAAATAAAAAGGGGAAAAATGAAAAATACTAAACCCGGGTTCGAAGTCGCGCTCTATCTGTTTTTCTCTCTCTAAAAACAAAAACGAAAGATTTCCTGCTCCGAGGTTGCGACCCTTTCTCTCTCACGCACACACCTACTCACTTACATTACACACTTCACAAATTACACCACCAAAAACAGCACAACTCGCAACACAAAAAGGTAGAGTATAATTTTTAACCCTTCCCTAAATCTTAATCCCCCTTATTATTTTTTCAAATTTTCTCACAACGTCATTCCCTCCCTCTTCCTCCCTTCCCCTTTTTTTCCTCTCTAGGGTTTCTGATTCTCCCCTTCCCCCCCTATGGCTTCTTTTTGCTCTCGTCTTCACAGGTTTCTCGAAGGTTCCACACCAATTCAAATTGCATTGCAACGGCGTCGTTTTTGTTGCGTCGTCCATCAGGACTGCCTAGGCTTTGATGGATTCAACGGTAGATATTCAGGCGGAGCTCAGATCGGACGGTGTTAGAGAGAAGAGGCCGGCGGCTGATGACGTGGGATTGGAGGAAGCACCGGCTCCGAAGAAGGCGAGGGGTAGTATGGTGATAGGGACTATGAAGAAGGTTGCTGAAATGGTGCTTGTACTTGCTGCTATGGGTAAGACACGAGGAGGTAGGGTTCCTACTGCTGCTGAAACGGAGATGATGATGGTGGCAAGGGAAAAGTTGGCTCACGTATGCCAAACTTTCGCGCCCAAGGATGTGTTTCCACGCGATGCTTTGGGTGCTGTCATTGAGGATCTTGGTCTTAATAAACTGAAAGAACAGAGGTTAGGGTTTCGCCCTCCCAAAATGTCCATTGCTGACAAGTTGCTGATGGCTAAAAGAAAGGTAGCTCAACTTTTTGTTTCCGTATCCGCTCAAGTCGTATTTACTTTTTCCACTGATAGAATCGAAATGAATGATGTATTTTAGTGTTTTAAACAAGTGTATGTGCATAGCAAGTATATTGAGTACATAGTCGTGCTTGTTGTGTTGAATTAGTAAATCGTTATTGGTATGCTCGTTTGTTAATTATGATCCTTTTGGGGAAATAATGATTGCCCCAGTTTTTCTCAAAGAGGGGCGGTGAAGTTGGAGGTTGTGATCTTTTTTCCAAGCGTACGGGTTGAATAGCATTATTTAATATACTTGTTGTGTGAGCCGTGGAATCAGCCACTGACGCTTGCGTCAATGCAGGATGCCTACGTCATATTCTCTTGGGGTGCTGCCCCCCCCCCCCCCCCCCCCCCCCCCTTCTTCTTTTATATGCTTATGATTTTTCTTGCAGAAATGCATGGTAAGGCTGCTTAAAATAAGACCGTTGTGGTCCGGACCTTCCTCGGACCCCGCGCATAACGGGAGCGCTTAATACATAAGGCTGCCCTTTCTTTTTTATGCTTATGATTTAGATATCCATAATTTAATAGGACATCAGAGATGACTTATAAATTTGCCTTTTTGAGGGATAGGGATTATATCCGGTGCATGTAGAACTTGAGTTTGAAGTTGCAAATTAGATTCACTGTTCTTCAATTGTAATGTCTTGCAATTTAGGCGATTATACTTCCAATGTAATCGAGTGGAAATTGATTTTATTGGGTTGTGGCTTATATATCTTATTGAGTTCTACTTTGTCTTTCCCTTGTGCTTATAGTTGGAAAAAACTGAGGAATTTTCTGTACCCTCTGCCACATATTCATCTCAACGGCCTCAAGCTAATATGGCTACAGCAATTGAAAACCGTGGTCCATCACATGTTGCCCGTATGGTTCCTTCCGATAAGCCAAGTCATGTGATAAATCCCTCTGGAACCTTCCAACCTGCTTCACCTTTGGTTCATGGAACTTCGGCAAGCTCTGCGCCTTTACCTTATCAATTGCCTACCAGTGAGGTCAGGCCAGTTATCTCTAGTGGAGTTGTCTCTGGTAATCCTGTAAGGGATTCTTCTCTAGTTGCATTGCCCAGAGTTGAAAGGCCGAATTTCAGAATGGATGGACGACCAAATGGATATTCCCATACATTGCAAGTTCAAGGTAACAAAAATATGTTCCTCTCAACTGTCAAAGGTGCTCAAGGATTTATCCTGGACTTGTATTTTGACTTTCCATATGGGGGATCTCTTATCCAAATTAATCGTGGATATATATACAGAGGTAGCTTGTGGTGGTAGTATAATTGCTATACATGGTCACTTTATCCAAAAAAATAAAAGAATTGCTATACTTGGTCTCGTTCTTGTACCATGCGTCAAACAACTTAAAAAAGGGAATGCTATGTGGTTTCTTCATTAAGCGTGCTTACTGATTTGCATCCTTCTCATTCTAGAAATTGATTCCAATATTAAAGGTTACCATTTGTGTATGATCATAGGAGGCAATCTCATTCTACCTTTAATTCATCTACTAATTCCTGTCACTTTTCTTTGTAAGCAAGATGCATATAAAGCAATTTAGTATTCTGGTGTTGTACGAGGAAATTAGTGATTCCATCTTGTTCGTTGTTTTAACTTTTTATTCTTACTGTTTATCTGAATCATCACAAGTTTATTGTTTTTTACAGCAACTTCTGGAGATCACTCAGGTGTAAGAACCCCAACCTGGTCGGTGCAACCTGCGTCAGTTCCAGCAGCTAAATGTGGACCAGATAACAGGGTGACAACGCAGACAGCTATTAAAGTTGAAGGAGGAGCTGATGCCAAATCAGGTATGGCACACCAAATAACAGCATCTAGGCCATTTAATACTCAGGCTACAGCCGGAAATCCACCAACTATTCACCCACGTTTACAAGGAACAAGCTTTGTCCAGTCTCCTCCTCTGAGCAATGCTCATGCTGAAATTGGCAAGATTGTTCAGAGGTTTCTACAACCCCGGCTCTCGGAGCGGCCTGCCTGGACTCCGCCGTCTCGCGACTATATGAATGAAGCTTTGACTTGCCAAATGTGCAAGTCAATGATAAATGAGGTTGATAATGTACTTGTTTGTGATGCTTGTGAGAAAGGGTATCACTTAAAATGTCTCCAGACGACAAATCAAAAAGGAGTTCCTAGAGGGGAATGGCATTGTGGAAGGTGCTTATCGATGACTAATGGGAAACCGCTGCCTCCTAAATATGGTCGTGTAATGAGGAATATCAATGCCTCTAAAATGTCTACAATTGCATCAGCTGTTCAATCATCACCGGATAAAAAAGCTTCTGGTCCAGATGAGAAGGTCATTCAGCAGAAGATAATAGCAAATGGAAAGGTTCCTTTGAAGAACTCTCCTTTCGTTACTATGGAAAATAACGATAGTAATCTACCATCTGAGCCAAAGATGGAAAATGACAAAGAAATGGGAGGAAATATTATCGCGTCAGGTAAAGAAAATATGGAGAATAAAGATTCCTTGAGATCCTGTTCAAATAATCCGACAGTCATTTCCAGTGATAAGTGCCTTGCTACATCTGCGGGTTCATCACTTGATAGATCTTGTGAAGAGAAAGTGGTCGAATTTAAACCTCAGGCTCCTGTAAAATCTGAGACAGTTTGCGATTCGTCTGATCCCTCACAAGCTCTTAATCACCTGCAAGCTAATGACTATGCAGGGGTGGCAAATACAACTGAGATTCCATTTGAGCAGTATCATGAAACCCAGCCCATGGCCAGTGATGCTAGAGAATACAGTGCTAGAGCAAGTGTAGGTAACAGTTCAAGTGATGAATCTAAAAACGTAGAGCAAGCTGTTGGGCAAATAAATCCCGCTGAAACTTCTGTAGCCAACAACAGGGATGCTGAGTGTGGTAGCTCATCATCTGATCAATTTCAAAATGTTGACTGGATTGGAAACGTTCTTCAAGTTGCAGATGACAAGTATTATTATCACTCTTGCCGCATTAACGGATTCGTATATAATGTTCAGGACTATGCTCTTGTTCGTTTTGAAAATGAGCGATTGATTCCTTCAAAGCTTCTGGTAAGCATTTACTTCATCAGAGTTTGACCTTTCTTTCCTTTTAAAATATTTATGATTTTCTTGGTTTTTTGGGTAAGGATGATTTACTTGTTCTTTATGTCAGTGTATGCAATATTTTGGCTGATTATCAAGTAAAAACTTTCTTGTATAGGGTCAACGATAACATGGTTTTCTTAAAAAAATGTTGAGCATTATTTGTTCCAATGTTAGCATTTCTGGCGCTATAACCACTCTGAATTCAATTGTACGTCAACTAGGTTCAATGCTGAGAGTATTGCCTGTCATATATTCTGATATGACCCATGGAGCTATGTCAGTAGCTTGTGCAGGTTTAGCATTTGCGTGCAAGTTAACATATTTCAACTTTGAAGTCCTAGCACTATGCTTATGCATAATATTCAGGATATCTTTTACTTCATTTTAATTACTGTGACTCATCTATTTTGGGACGTTTCAATATGCTTGACCCCATTCCACTGATAGTATACTATAATAATTTTTAAACAGCCTTTATGAATACAAGTTTATTCAACTATTCAATTTTTGTAATTATTGATCTGATAGTTGCTCTGTCAAACTAACTTTATAACTATTATGTTAATAATCTTCTACGATTACTAATATAGCATTTAAGTCACATGACATCTTAAAGGTTGTGTCCAGTCAATACTGTCATATATAATGGAAGGAAGGAGTATAAAGATAGAAACTTTTTTATCTGTCATTGGGTATGTGCAAATTTGTGCTTTTCTGCTAACTGCGATGGTTCTGCTGACGCTATTTGCCTAATAAGCTATTATGTAAATTTTCCTCTTAGTCTTTACGAGCATAGCAAATATCGCAAGCTCTGCACAATTATGGCCTCGGTAGTCTTCCTACGACATATGTACTTTCTCTTGATATGTATCCTCATGATTCATTTGGAGAAGCCTCGACTTTATACTTGCAGACTATGTGGGAGGACAAAAAAGCGGGAACAAAGTGGGTTACTGTCAATCAATGTTACTTTGCACGGGAACTACCACAATCTGTAGGCCGCCCGTGCGTGGAGAACAATAATGAGGTAAACAACTAATTAAATTGTCTTCTCCTTGTATTTTGGTATACTTGCTATGGCTAGGGATCCCCATTGGTGGGATTTTACTGGGTTGTTGTTGCTATGGCTAGGGATGACATGATTTTGATTTTTCATGCTTTTGTGGTCTTTTGTTGTCATCATCATGCATGTAAATTTTGCTTTAGATAAACGCATATTTGCTAGAATGCATTGATGTGCTGGAGATGCAGTGTACTTGTGCATAGCTCATTTAGTGTTTAAAGCATTAAGGATGAAAATGAAGATGCGTCATCACTAGTTATGTCTGTTGAAGTTATTGGTGTCACCACCTTTTTTTCAACTTGTGCTTTATCCATTTGGGTGTTGTATTAATTTTTTTCTGAATATGGAGCTCAAATGAAACCTTGAATGATTCTAATCTACGTGGGAGGTTGCCATGAGTCTCAAATGTTATGAAGGGTTGGCGATGGTGAATGGTGATTGCTGTAGATTTGATTTGTTTAACTCCGATGATGCTGATTTTGTACTCTTTTCTGTGGCTCTAGGTAATTTCTTGTAAGAAGTCAAGTTAGAAACACCCACTAAAATCCTGTCTGATGACCCCCATACCTATACCTATTCAACCCCGCCCTGCTGGCCCAGTCTTCTACCATCTCATCCCACAGCTATCTGCCATCCCCATACCCCAAGCCCTAATTTTCAACCTCACCCGTCCCGCCGTCCGTCCATTTCTTTCCTTTTTTCACGCATTATTTCTTCTCTTCTAATTTGGTTATTTATGTATTTTTCCCCTGATCTTCTAAACCCTCCCTCTCCGGCGACCGTCTTTCCCACATCTCTGATACCTCACCTTGTCATCACACTAGTCTCCTTCGTCCCTATGTCCCCAAGCCCTGATTTCTCTTCCGCACGCCCGTCCATCTCTTTCTTTTCTTAAAATACATTACTTCTTCTTCCAGTTTCTTCTTTTTAAGTTTTTTGATCATATCTTGTTTAATGCTAATAAAAGATTTTAGTTTCTTGTTCAAAATTGTCATCCAAATTTTCTGCTGTTTCCTTCTGCACTCATAGCTCTAAATTTTTCTTTTTGTTAATTGTACATTTTGGCTTGTCGAATCTGTGTTCTGATGCTTTCTTCTGTAATTTACCTGGTGAAATTTTGTAAATTTGCCTAGGGGTATTTCAGGAATGAAAATTTATCTGCACAATCCATTATGTAAAAATCCCAATATGATGCATATTCTTTTATACACTTGAATATGAGAGGATATGATATCCCCCATAACCTCAGCCTGCGTACCATACGACAACTGGAGAAAAGGGTTCTTTAATCTTGACTTAAACTGATAGAACTTGGGAGGAGTGATAAATTAGAGAAATAGTGTTGTTTTGAGACTGGATGGACTATGAAAACATGCAGAAACTGAGAGTTGCTTAGAAGCAATTAAGAGAACTAAGAAAGGGAGAAGAGGGAGAGGAGAAGAAGAGAGCCTAGACAGGAATCACATGAAAATATCTGCAATATTCTTCCCTCAAGTAGTTTTGGGATAAGCCTTTACTAGGGGGAAATTACTTGGTGACCACTGATCAGGTAGGACTTGAAGGATAAGCTGTCCAGCAACTTTTTCAAAAGATCTCCAACCATTTGTCAACTAATCTTGCTGTCCATGTTTCAATACAATAAAATAAAGCTTGGATTGACCAAAATATGAAGCAACCTAAAGGCAGACACATACATGACTGGACTTGGAAGAAAACTTACCCTAAACATTTTCAGGTGAAGAGTCCTCCTAAAAGACAGTATGAACCTATTGAGGTTTATCTTACATCATGTACTCTGATTGAGAGATTCTAGTGTTCACTGCCGTTCTGTAGCAAGGGGGCCCTTTTTAAATTTGGAAGCAAAAAAGCGTGCTCTTTTTTGGTTGTTTGTTATTGAAAGCATCTCGAGTGATGAGTTGAGACATTTTTTATGGTAAGCTAATTGAACAAGATATTGAATCATAAAGAGGGTTGCATATGACTACAATTTTGACTAAAGCTACAAGATTTTGCAGAAAATGCATCACATATAGCTTACCAACCTGCATCTTTGTCTATCCTGCTACCAATATAAATTTAGCACGCAAGAGATAATATATGTTCCATGCTGTAGAATCTTACGTATCACTGCATGTCCTTATACAGGTTTATTTGTCTACTTATATTAGCGTAGTAATGGCTGGCTCAATACAAGGCCCCTGTGAAGTACATCCTCCAAGAAAGTTTACCGAGGAAAGTGAGAGGAGAGCTCGCCTAGCAAAGGGGTCTAATGATGTATCACGACCTCTTTACATATGCAAGTATGTTGAACTTTTTTCCTTTGCACTTCTCTTTCTAGCAGTATAGCAATTTCTCAATGTTGTTTCATATATTTTTGGTTCTTCTGCTTGCTTTAACTTAGATTTGAGACATTTACAATGAGTTGCAATTCTGTTTGAATTCTGGTGGAGCAAGGAGGAATCTAACTTCGATTGATTGTTTCATTTATTGGTTTTTAAATGTTAATTGCGTCTTCTAAGTTGATTAGGGGTGATGCGTTAGTAAACCGTTAGATTACTGGAATCAATTCTGTTGATAAACTACTGCACTTCAATATAAATGAGGTTGCTCTAGTGGAAACAACACTCCACCTCCAAACACGAGGCTGGGAGTTCGAGTTGCCAAGGGAGCAAAGTGCAAAAAGGGCCACTTTAGACTTCTGGGCATGGGTTTGCTGGGTGGGGTTTAGCATATCAAAAGAAAGGAAGATATGATACACTTAAGATTTTTTGGATAGAGAATTGATTATATGCAGCAACCTACTTTTTTATAATAAAATTGATAAGATGAGACAAATTTATGAGCAGTGGAACCGTGGAGATTCCCTAGTTTCAGATCTCTCATTTGTAATGTCAGTTGACAAAGTCAACTTGTTATGCAGATGGATTTATGATGAATCAAAAGGGCTATTTCGTGATATCTCTTGTTGAGAGTGGTCAGATGATAATTATCTGTTTATTGCAACTGCTGCTTGGCTCGTGGCCTCTATCAGGTACGTGAGATTTGACATATCTATTGTTAATTAGCTAACTTTCTTTGGTAATAATGGAAAATATTGGGTCTCTTTCTCGCTTGTTTCACTTCCTTCCCTCCTCCCTCCTCTATTCCTGTTGGTGTGTGGGCCAGAGAAAGGTGGGGATTCATGCATTAAATCCATAGGAATCTATCATTGTGGCAAAAATGGGAAACCTCTATAACCCAAAACTTTAAGCACATGATAGACGTTATTTTGGAGCACTGTATTGTGTTCTACCAGATGTACAGCCCTGACCTTATTATATACATAGTTGTTTGCTTTTCATAGTTAATTTATTCAACCTGTTGTTTTTAATTAATGATAGTATCATCTTATATCAAACAGTCACTTTTTCAGCTGCATCGTCATATTTTTTGTTGCCGTTTTTTTTTTTTTTTTGTGGGTAAAATGGTGTCTTTCTTTCCTTGTAAGGATATGCTTCCTCCATCATTTTGGGTGCTCTATTTAAGCTCTACCCTTGTACTAAGCTAAAAGATTTGAAAATCTTTTTCCATTTATTGAGAAGTCAAATTGATTATTTTCCCGAATGAAGTATGATGAAATGGAAAAAGAAATTAGATGTTTGGAGAATTACAAAGATACATATATATTTATATATATATATATAGAAAGTATCTTTCTTAGGGGTTTACAGAAAGATTACTTTGTGAAAGAAGACATACTTTTTGTACAAGCCAAAGTAGTAGGATAATATTGGTAGAATATCATATATACGCCTTTGGACATTGGTCCCCAAGAAAAGATTATCACTTGCACCTAACTCTCGTGGTTGAAACTTTTCCCCGTGAACTTGCGTCTTGCTCCATTTTACTTGCCAGGTTAACAAGTTTCTCCTGTCGGGGTTTTCAAGTTCACATTTACATTGGTGGAGGGAGTGGCAGAGGAAAGAAATGAGGAAAACATGAAGAAAGTTTTTACAGTGACCTAAGATTTTTAACTAATATCTGAGTTATTGAAATTCCACTTTTTCTTACCATTTTTCAAATTAGCTCTTCTAGTATTGTTTATGATTTTAACTTGCATTTAATTCTCTAAATGCAGCTTGTTGCAGCACTGACCCCTTGACATTTGTGGAGGAAGTCTCAGATGGTGTACAATATTTAGCTTTAGGTCCAACCTGTACCATTCTTCCAGTAATTGTGTCCGGACCCTCCAGTTTTTTCTATTTTGTTAGATTATAGCAATTTGAAGAGTGAAACAAATCCTTTTATATGTTGTAACTGCCATCCCAATAGAACAGTAGGTTAAATATCATTCACCCAGCAAAGTATGAAATAAAAATGCCCTTGCTTTTGACATTCCATTTTTACGTTCATAGTTCTCAAGTCAGTTCTGTCCCAGCCATTCCCCTGGATAAGCGCGCACACTGTCAAAAGGCAGTCATTAGTAGCGTTGATCGGATATACAGAATAAGACTCAATATGCTGTGTTTCCTTCCTAGTTCAGTTTGAAGATTTATCATCAATTTAATATTCGATTCTTTTCCAAGTCTAAAGAATGTTATTTGCACTTGTGACATATAATCAAGTGGTGGAGCCTGTTGAATTGAAGGGCAGTGAGTTCTTTTGGGGGCATTTGCATCTATACCTGCTTTTTGTGTCACGTTTTAACTTGTGCCCGCTTTGCAAAAAAAATTGCAAGTGTACCCGTTTTTTCTCATAACTTCAGCATACGGGGCTGAAGTAGCAAATGCAATCACGCAAAACTTCAACATTCTAGTAGACGGGCCTGAAATAGCAAATGTGTTGAAGTTTTTGTTTGTAATTGATGAACTTAAGCATAGTAGCTGACATTTTGTTCTCTATTTGCTGAAGTTTTTGTTTAACTTGTGCACGTCTTAACGTAAAGATTTTGTTTGTAATTGCTGAAGTTTTTATTTTTGTAACTAGCGAACTTCAGTTCTAGAGCTGAAGTTTTTGTTTTGTAACTGGCGAAGTACTTGTTTTTGTAACTGGTGAGCTGAAGTTTTTGTTTTGTAACTGGCGAACTTCAGCTCTAGAGCTGAAGTTTTTGTTTTTGTAACTGGCGAACTTCAGCTCTAGAGTTGAAGTTTTTGTTTTGTAACTGGCGAACTTCAGCTCTGATAAACATATTTATGGCAATCATCCCATAAACTGAAGTTCCATAGCAGCACCAACAACAGAGAAGAAAGAAGAAAAAGAAGAAAACGAAGGAGGAGAAGGAGGAGGAGAAAGGGGTTGAAGTTATTTAAAAAATAAGTAAAATGGGTATAGATTAAATGGGGGCGACCAAATAAAGCGCCCCGTGCAATTTTTACGTTCTTTTGTTGTGAGAACCTCCTGGATTAGAAAAAGAAGATTATGGCTTGTAGTAATTTTGATTCTTCTTTCTATATGATATTGACTTGCACTTGCAGAAGAAAAAAAAGGTTAAGATTGTTTTGAAAAGCTACGGGCCAAATAAAGAGATATTAACTTCTTGATCGATCAATTGACTGGAATTGTAGCACCATGAATTAAGAATTGGAAGGGTTGTGGCCTTTATATCGATAGAGTAAGCTGGATATGCTATTCCATTTGTCTTTTTAATTATCTTAACATTTGAATCAGACTAAAGAATCCAAATTGAAGAGATAAAGCCAACTCCTGTTCATCTGCATTGGGAATTGGGAGGAATATGGTATCTGAGTTTGTCGCGTTGATTAAACTTTAGCGAGATTTTAGTCCATGTGGTAGTGGCTAAGGTTGTAAGCTTGAAAGATCTAATTTGCTGTATGAACTTTTAGGTTTAGCTTTTGTTGTTGTATCTGGTAATTGGAGGGCATGGCGTCTGTTTAGATTAGTTTTTGAAAATATTATTTTGGAGGTCTTGTGTGTTAGTTGGGTGAAAAATCTGTTGTCTGTTTTTGCATTGTGGAAAACATTGACAATGTAAAATCTTCCTATTTGGTCCGTCCCTTTTAACTTATACCCGTTTCCCTTCAGGACTATTGACAAAACTGTAAACTGCAGGTCAAAATTTCAGCATGTGTTTGGCATGAATTTTTCACAAATGAACTAAATAACTTAAGTATGTTTAGTCTGAAGTTTTAGCAAATGAACTAAATAACTTAAGCGTAGTGAACTAAATAACTTAAGCATGTTTAGTATGAAGTTTTAGCAAATGAAATTAAATAACTTCAACATGCATTAGCAAAAATTCATAAGAAAATTACATACTGTAAGACAAAAACTTAAACATGTTTAGTCTGAATTTTTCGCAAATGAACTAAATAACTTAAGCATATTTACTCTGAAGTTTTAGCAAATGAACTAAATAACTTCAGCATGTATTAGCAAAAACTCATTAGAAAATTACATACTGCAAGACAAAAACTTAAGCATGTTTAGTCTGAAGTTATCGCAAATGAACTAAATAACTTCAGCATGTTTAAACTGAAGTTTTAGCAAATGAACTAAATAACTTCAGCACTTATGACAAAACTGTAGACTGCACGATAAATAACTTGAGTATGCATTAGCATGAAGTTTTAGCTTCAATATAAAACAACTTCATGATATATTAGCATGAAGTTTTAATATATCATGAAATTTTAGCTTCAACATGAAACAACTTCATGCTACATTAGCATGAAGTTTCTGATTTTTTTGATAAAGCTGCTGAGAGGAGAGGAGGATATCTTTTTTCATGAATGAGGTTGCAGATCACGCGATTTATCAGGGGTGTAAGTGTCATTATTACGGATTTTTTGTCAACTGCTACCAAATCAATAATTATTAAGAATAAGATACATGTTAAAAGGTAGCACAAATATAGGGTACGACTGCAAATACTCATTGACAATTGACGTGCTCAAATTGGTGGTTAGGACCCATTATCAATTTTAGGTAGGATCTATCTCTTTTTCTTAATTACTCCATCCCTTCCAATTTATGTTACAATCTATCCTTTTTGGTTGTTCTAAAAAGAATATATTTTTATATTTAAAAATAATTTAACTTTAAAATTCTTCTTTTAACCATAATGAGATAATTTTTGCCCATACAAATATGTACGGTTTATTTTTAATCATAAGTTTTATAATTTTTTTCTTAAAAAACTTTATATCTAATCAAACATTGTCACATAAATTAGGACGAATGAAGTACACAACTTATGAAATATAAGGGACGAGACCTTGCGCCTCAACTTATGAAATACACAACTTGTGAAATAAACTATTCCTAGACCCAAAAAAGTGGTATCATGTTGGAGCGGGGAGGTAAACAATTTTCTTCCTTGTTCGCGCTCAGAATTCTACTTACTAAAATTTCAAAAAGAAGAAAACATGCACCCTGCTCTTCATGATGGGCCGTGGTTTATACTCAATCACTTCCTATCAGTAAGAAAATGGGAACCCAAATTCCTAGCATACACTGCCCAACTGAACTACTCAGCCATATGGCTCAGACTACCGAACTACCTACAGAATTCTACGATCTAGCTCTACTGCAAAAACTGGGTAATAAAATCGATAAACTCCTAAAAATAGATGTATGTACCTCTTCCACCACAAGAGGAAGATACGCACGAATTTGTATAGAGGTGCCCATTGATATACCATTAAAATCCCACATATACATAGGCTCCCATAAACAGACCATCCTCTACGAGGGACTTAACATGTTGTGCATTAAATGTGAAAGATTAGGTCACAATACCCACCAATATTCATACTCTTCACCTCCAAAAATATCCAATACAAACTCTACAACAAAAACAACCAATGATAACACCCCTAGTCCAACCAACCCCATTGATGAACCAAACCAAGAAGGAGACTGGAAATTAGTCACCTTTCCACAATGATCTTCCTCAAAATCCACCATGCAGATACAAAGTAGAGATACGCCACGAGTCTCCTCTTCGAACCACCAGCGACACGCGGCAAGTTCCAGTACTCCAGGTAAGTTTTTTAACCCTAAAACTAATTATACTAATAATTCAAAACTACTGACTAATAACTCTTCTAATAATACTTTAGTTATTAGTAATACTATTAAGAATAAATTTCAAAACCTTTCTTTTGAGGAGTCCAAATCCAGTGATACAAACCATCTCGAGCAATTGGGTCAGCCCAATAACAGTGGCCCCTTACACCAACTTCCCAACCCAGACCCAAACCCAACACCTTCTGCAAACCAGCCTACCACTAATACAACCACCAATTTCCCTAAGCCTATTAACACTGGACACCTGGCAGCATATGCCACTAATACCTCATTGCATGCACCACATGCAACCAATCTCACAAATCCCTTGCCACCAAAAAGGCTACTATAGAGACACAATTAACAACATGCTTCAACAAATCCAATAACTATGATGACCCTACCAACATCAAAACCCACGCTACACCCAATACCCTTTCAGCCAACCCACAACTTTTATTAACATTATCATCCCAAAACAACTCTCCATCTACAAGCCCACTTTCAGCCCTACCGCCCAACTCACATAACCAGACCACTACAAAAACCAACTCACCCCTAAGTAATAAATCCATTTCTCCAAAGCCCAATCTACTCTCCAACTCCAATGCCTCGTCTACATGCAAGATTCAACCAACGTCATCGCAATACTCCACCACAACCACAATAACCACAGCTCCCTTCCTACGCCTCCCTCCACCCTCTCACTCCCTAACAATGGATCCAATCACTCACTACTACACATCACAAACTCCACAAACCCACAGGACCCATCCTCATGGCTGGAACTCAACCTCCAGAATCATGCTCTCACATTCACACTCACAGTGAACGACCAAGAAGTCACCATACTACTGAACAATCCGTCTGATTTAGCCCAAATAATATCGGAGGGAATGACTTTGGCGACAGATGTCTATGGACAGTACCACTGGTCTATGCTACCATTGACCAACCTCCTGCCCTACAACCCCACTCCTTTACCAATTCCCTACTGGGACAACCACCACCCTCCGTCATATGCAATAAACCTACCATTCGACCTACCAACTGCAACCACACCTCCCCCTCCTTGGATCAAGTCGTATCTCCTGCCCTCAATACCAATGATCCCCCCTACACCCCTCTCCAAACCCATCTCCACCACTGTCTGCCAATCAACAAGAACCAAACGAAATCTTCCACCAAGAAATTCACCAAGCCATGATCAATTTTAGGGAAACTTGTCCAGAACCAGTGTGGTTAAACAGAATAAAAGTCTTGGTCCTCAAAGAAGAGTATGCAAAAAAATTCATACTCAAATGTCCCCCCAACCTAGCACGTTGTTCCATCAGAATCCGTCCAACAATCAACCCAAATGTAGGGAAATATGCACTAGTGATCACCCCTTCCTTCGTCCATTGATCCAAGACCACGACCAACAAATATCTCTCCAGGAGGACTCCCCCCCTCCACCTCTTAATCTATCCTTTATGAATTTCGTTGTGTGGAGCTGTCGGGGTGCTCAGTCACCCGAGTTTAGACGCAACTTCAGATCCCTACTTGACTATCACCACCCAGAAATGGTGGTGCTTGTAGAAACCCACCTAGCAGACCATCAATCCATAAGAGATGATTTCCACTTCACCCGTATGGAGGAAGTACCAGCGGAAGGCCACTCTGGTGGAATTGCCATACTTTGGAGTCATGATCTTCTTCATGTGGAAGTAGTTGCCACTACTCAACAAGAAATACACTGCATGCTACAGGTAATTCCACACCCTCAAAAATGATTGTTTGCTGCAATATATGCAAACACTAATGCTAATAATCTTAATATTCTTTGGGAAAATTCACGTTATATTGCTGATACATTCAAAGGGCCATGGCTCTTAACATGAGACTTTAGTGAAATTATTAACAACTCAGAAAAATTTGGCGGGAGAAGTATTAACTTAAATAGAGCTAACAAATTTTTAGACTGCATAAACTACTGCTACTTGCTAGATTTAGGGTTTAAGGGCAGTAGATACACCTGGTCAAATAAGCAACAACGGAGTAATAAAATTTTAGAGCGTCTAGACCGATGTTTCGTCAACTACGACTGAAACACATTATTCCCAAATGCTATAGTAACACACCTACCAAGAACCCATTCAGACCACTGTCCCTTACTCATTACCCTGCACAAAAATATATCTCCTCTTAGGAAACCTTTTAGATTCGAAAATATATGGAAGTCTCATCCTGATATCCGACCAATAATCTCAAATATCTGGGCCAATAATATAAACCACATCCTAGCCATTGATAAATTCAAAAATATTGTTACCACATGGAACCGACAAACATTTGACAATATATTTAAACGCAAACGACATAGATTAGCAGGACTCCAGTCCTCCCCCACTAGCACATTCCTTCATAACCTAGAATCCGACCTCATTAATGAATTTAATTATATCCTTAAGTTAGAAGAAGATTTTTGGAAACTCAAATCCAAAGTAGCTTGGCTTAATGATGGTGACGCAAATACTAAATCAACCATCTAACCACCCTAATCCGTCGTAGACTTAATCGCATTACTGCATTACAAGACCAAGTAAGAAACTGGTGCTATGATATTTCCAATATAAAAACTAGTTTTCTAAATTACTTGACAAATCTATTTACAACCAGCCAAACCACCTCCCCAAATATCTTTCCCACGAAAATTCACCATATCTTAACCACACACGATCAAAATATCTTATCATGACCTTTAGATGACCAAGAAATCATTAGTGTTATTCACTCCTTCAAGCCTTTTAAAGCGCCTGGACCAGACGACTTACATCCTCATTTTTACCAATCATACTGGCCTGAGATATGCCACTCCGCTCATCCCTTTGCCATAAAATTTTCGTTGAAGGATCCATACCAGAAGAAATCAATAAAACCTACCTTTGCCTAATCCCTAAACAAAGAAATGTTGTGCAACTCTCACAATTCCGTCCTATTAGCTTATGTAATACTATTTATAAAATTATTACTAAAATACTAGTGCAACGAATAAAAAGTTTCCTCCCTAACATAATTAGCCCTACACAAGCCAGTTTCCTTCAAGGTCGTACAGCTTCGAACAATGCCATAATAGTTCAAGAAATCCTCACAAATTTTAAGGCAAAGAAAGGCAGAATCCCTCAAATGCTCCTAAAACTAGACCTCGAAAAAGCTTTTGACCGAATGGAATGGAGTTTCATTAAATGAGCACTCCACTATTTTACTTTTCCACAACACCTCATTATCTTAATTATGTCTTGTGTTACTACCTCTTCAATCTCTATCCTCTTCAATAGGGCACCTACTGAGTACTTCAAGCCAAGTAGAGGCATTCGACAAGGCGATCCTTTATCACCTTATCTCTTCATACTATGCATGAAAATGATGGCACGATCCATCGACCAAGCAGTAGACTATAAACTATGGGCACCCATTACCATATCCAAATTAGGCCCACCACTCTCCCATCTATTTTTCGCCGATGAAATTATTCTCACATCTCAAATAACTACTACTTCTTGCCACGCCATCATTGACATCCTAAATCCTTTTACTCAGATGGCTGGTCAAAAAATCAATTTTGCCAAATCAAAAATTTTCTTCTCTGCCAATTGCTCAACGCCTAATAAAAAATTATGTTCTAAGTTCTTTTAATATGGAAGAGGGCAAATCCTTTGGAAGATACTTAGGATTCCCTCTATTCACAAATAAACCTAGTAAACGCGATTTCCAATACCTCCTTGACAACTTTAAAACTAGACTCTAAGGTTGGAAAACAAAATGCTTGACTCTTGCGGGTCGAACTACTCTCATTCGTTCAACACTCAACTCCCTCCTAAACCATACCATGCAATACATTTCGATACCCCAAACAATCATCTGATCCACAGAACGATATCAAAAAAACTTTCTTTGGGGATCAACATCACAAAAACAACGCCTGCATCTTATTAAATGGTCCAAGGTTACCACGCCAAAATAAAATGGTGGATTAGGGATACAAAACCTATCCATAAAAAACAAATCCATGTTAGCAAGTCTAGCTTGGAGACTGTTCCAAAATCCCTCCTCCTTATGGGCATCAATACTTATTTCCAAATACCTAAACTCTAAATACACTTCTTCTACCTGGAAAATTATCATGAATGGTTGGAACCATTGCACCGTGGGTACTCAATGGATCATTGTCAACGGGCTTCACATAAAATTCTGGCATGACAATTGGATATCACCCGGTACAACCTTAAGATCTCTCCTCGTAGGCCCATTACCAAAATCAGAAAAAAATACTACATTAAGCCACTATATTTCTAACTCCAATTGGAAACTTAACCAAGTCCCCTTTGATCTACCCCCATACATTCTCCACATGATCCAAAGCATACATCTGCCTATCACACAAAACCTACCTGACACTCTGTTGATACCCAATTTTTCCCAAAATATTTTTAAGAAATTGCATATGTACCTTCAAAATCATGCATTAACAATGATTGGTATTTTCCCATAATTTTCTAATATTTTGTCTAATTTATCTAGCATTTTATTTCTAATAAATAATTACAAAATCGCGTCACAAACGATTTCCAAATATTTCTTGATTTATTATTTATATTTATGGTCTTATTAAGTCCAAATTATCCCATAATTAGCCAAATTGGCACCTTTTGGTTATAATTGCAATAACCTTGCAATTATAACCCAATCATATAATTTTGTACCATTTTCCCACCAGAAATTAATCATTTGTATTTTTTAATACTAAATAATCTTTTTAAAAACTATTTTCTATGCATGAAAGTCATTTTTATGATTATTAGTTATTATATAAATTATTTTAATTAATTTGGATTGGGTATTTGTCAAATAGCCTATTCTATTTCGATTCTAGCCTAAATAAAACCATCCCACCTGATCAAATCAAGACCAAATACCCCAAGCCCAATTCCTAAATCTACCCGGACCCAATTCCCACTTAATCTGGACCGTTGATCATTTTGGATCAACGGACCAGATTCATCCTTTCCTAATTTAACCTAAGAGACTACCCCCACACCTCTCATTTCCCTTACACACCCGCCGTCACTCCTCTCTTCTCTCTCAAATCCTCTCAACCAAACCCTAGCTCTCAAGCGCCGTCACCGGCATAAACTCCACCTCGTGATGTTTCTATGCATCCTCCGGCCAGTCCTAGCCTTCTACACTTCGTGACTCTTCGATTTTATGAATCTTTGAAAGCGTTTCAAAGGATTCCGACCGGCTCTGGTTTGAGTCTATGTTCGTTGGCCTGTCTCAGGCCACTTTTTCGTTTGTAAGTTAGAATCTCGCCTTGTTTCATTACAACTCTATGGTTTCTAAGCCGATTCTATCATCTCTGGGTTATCTATCTCTGAAACCCTATTTTTGAACTCTTGACTTCTTAGACCTGTAATAGATATGAGTATATCCTGAGTTATTTTGCTATTTTCCTTAATGATTTCTCCGATTTTTGCTAAAACGCCTCTTCATCTGCAAACTAGGGTTTCTTGACTCCTTTTCAAAAATGATTCTTCTTCTGATTTAAGTGTTATTCTATGATTTTCAATATGTTTAAGCGTCTATTTATGTTTTCCCCTTTTTTTGTCTGACTTATTATGTCAAAACCCTAAGTTTCTTGGTCTTAATCATGGGTTCTGAGTCTGTTCTTGCTTATTTGTTCATTTGCATATCTGTTATTTATGAATCTGTTCAGAGTTTCTGTGATTTTACCTTATTAAGGTTTCTGATTGTTGCTTCTTCCGCCTATATCATGTCTATTCTGTTAAGTCATGCTATGTTCTATGCGAATCCCTAATTTTGTGTGATTTTCACTCTATTTGGCTTATTAGGGTTTCTGATTTTGCCTATTCCTGCCTATTATGTGTTTATCTCTCTTATTCTCAGAAATTTATGTTCATCAGTACTATGTTCCAGTTTGGATCCCTGATTCTATGTGATTTTTACTTTACTGTGCCTATTAGGGTTCTGATTCTTGCCTTTTTCCTTGCCTATTATGTGTTTATTCCGTGCAATTTGTGTTGATTCCCCTTAATCAATACTACTCCTGTTTGAATCCCTAATTTCCTATGATTGATATCCTCCATTCTCTATTGATTTCAACCTCTAAAGTATTTTCTTGCCTTATTTTATGGGCGATTATGCTGTCAATCAAAAAAAAAATTTAAGTAATTTTCTTAATTAGATTTTCTGAACCTAGCCTCTATTACATGTCTTATATTTCTATGTGCTGAGATTATTTCCTTATGTGTTATATTCCATTCACATATGGTACCTTTCCTTATTTATTACATGTCTATTACCGTTTGAAGTTAACTCCTTAATTGAGGGGAGTACTTACATTGATTTTATGTTGATTGATTCTGATTCCCCAATCACTGCATGACTTTGATTTTTACCTTATTATCTACTTAGTTTCAAACTATATATACATAGCTCTTTCATTAACACAACACACGAGTACATTGGTTCAAAAATCTCTCTCTCTCTCTCTCACTCAAAACTTTCTGCTTTCTTTCTGTGTTACTTACTATTATCCTGAGTTAGCCGGCTCAAGTCAAGGCTAACTATTGTGCTCTCCTGTCCCTTCACTTTTGTGTTTACTATCTTCTTTACTGGTATGTTTTGATTTCAATTCAAGTCCCAAACCAATATGCTTCTTTTAGTACTTCAGTTTATCATGTTTCTAATATGTTTCTATCTGTGGTTTTGTTGTTCAATCTGCAACTAATATGTCTACTTTACTTCTTTATCAACATGCTTCTGAATATGTCCAACCCCCTTAGGATCAGCCTGCTTATGAACCCCCTTTGTAGTATACCTCAATGTGACTCTGTCTTACTTATATTTTCCCTGATTTCTATCATGAACCTTTTGTGCAAAGTAATTAGCTATCCTAAGTTGTCTGATCTTGGTTATGAGATTCATGATATGCTGATTCCCTGAACCCCTATAAGAATTTTCATGCTCCTATAACTATGTGTGCACTACATGTGCTCTATGTGTCCCCAATCCCCATCACCCCTGTATGTAGGTTTGTTCTTCCTGTTTTGGTTCTGTGTTCTTTAAGTATTGCGGAATTTGGTTTTGGCTTTATGTTTGATCTGCTGTTGTTTAATTATATAGCTCTCTCTTTTCAAAAGTTGTTTTACTGAATGACTCCCTCTTTTATTTCACAAAACTGTTTCAAGCAAGTCTCTTTTAACACTGTTTTCTTACTAAACTTTTTCAAAACTATATCAAGCACTATCACTCTACTCTTAGGTCCTTAAGTTCTGCCCCTCTAATGTGTGACTGCTTAGGTATTCCTATGAGATCCCTCTGAACTCTGATGCATTAGAGCTAACTCTTCCACATTGCAGTTACTCAATTATGGTTGTGAAATATGGGTGTGAGCACTGCCCAGGATCCCTTGAGGTCCTTAGGGAACTTTGACACACCCGAATATGAGAAAGGCTATGAAACATTTGGACATTTGAGGTTTTGAGAATCTGGGCCTGTTTTCAGGCTCCCTATAGTGTAACTTCTTATTTTTTTGTTATCTACTTATATAATTCACCCACATTGGTTTTGTAATAATTGTTGTAAACGAATATTGGGGATTGATAGTGAAAATAGGAGGATAGCCATGTCTGTTGTCGATATCAATGGGGTAGAAACCATGCCTCAGGTTTACATTTTCTGTGTGCGCATTAGAATCCATGTTTATGACCAATACATGCAAAGAATATCATACATTAGATATCATGATCTTAAGTTTCATGTATACTGTTTCAGCATCACATTATTTTATCACTTAGAAATCATGCTTCAGGGCTAAATAATAGCACGAACACGAACTGTTATTTCTGCACATTTTTCTGAAGTCATGCTTAACAATGCTATAATCTTTTTGTGCATCCTGCTCTGCATATCCTGAGATCATGCTGTGCATTTAGAAATCCTGCTTTAGGAACTCTGCATATAAATCATTCTGCATTTTAAATGCGCATTAGATACCATGTTTTAGTACCTCACTAAGTCACACCTAGCTAAGCTACTGATGCATGAAAAAGGACATAAGACAGTCTCACATATGATTATCATGTGTTAAGTAAAACTGGTAATAACTCGTGTGTCTTTGCAACACTTAGAACAACATGCTTTAGATAAAACAACTTCTAAATTGTTTTAAATAATTCTGGTAACTATTGTGCATTCCTCTCACGCCTAGGCAAGCCTTAGGCAACCAACTTTTATAAAACTGGAAAACTGTTGCTTTTGTGTTTACTGCCTAATGGTTAACATGCTTAAAATCAGTAGGCAAACTGATTAGGGCCCCTGCTTCTGGGTTTATAAAATAAAACTGCATATCTTCTGTGTTTTGATATTCACTTAGACATCATGTTTAAGATCCTGCTTGATAATAGTGCCCTTGTTTTGTGGAGGTAAACCTGAGCCTCTTAATTGATTTTTTCCTGTTTTATCTGCTAAAGTCCTATTTGTTCTTGCCTGTCGCCTTAGTATTTTCTCCTTTTAACCTGTGGGGTCTGTCTATAATCGCCTATAGGTAGAGTTCCTAAATTCCTCTAGGGCCATTAAGAAGGGACAGGTAACAGCACGCATAGAGATCGTTCAACAACACTCGCTTTAATAACCGCTAAGGGTTGGGAAAGGGTAGATATGGATATGATGACCGGTGCGCTAATGCCACGTGTAGCCCCTCTTCTGAGGAGTGATTATCGGGCATTGTACTGATGTGATCCTATAGGATAAGCAACCTAGGACCCCCTATCCCTTACATATGTGTGTTTAGATCATAACTCTTTCAAAACCTTATATGTGTGCCTAGGCTCTAAATCTTTTAATCTTTAGCACATATGTGTGCTTAGACTGCGAATCTTCTCAAAAACCTTTTTTTGTTTACCTATGTGCTTTTATTGCTTATGTGCTACCTATTTTAAAATTCACAAAGTTTGTTTGGCCGGAAAACCACAATTGTTGACTTTGAGGGGCGCTTAACACCTTCCCCTTGAAGTAATTTCAAGCCCTTACCCAATCTCTGGTTATTCAAATCTATATTATAATGACCCTTAGTAGGTGCCCTAACGCACCTTAATTCGTTAGGTGACGACTCTTCAATTCCTTACATACCCCTTTTTCCAAAAGACAACGAGTTGTCCCAATAATATCAAAAACTCTAACTGATCTGAAAGGAGAGGAAAAAGGGGGCACGACACACTTTCATATGGGGCCTAACACCTTCAGGCACCTTTACCATTAAATCTTGTTACTACACATTAATCCCCCAAACATCATACCTTTATACTTGGATTTGGAAACTCCACCTGCCACCCAAAATAAAGCACTTCCTCTGGCTCTGTAGTCATCATAGACTACCAACAAATTTCTACCTCCTCCACCTCCAAATCACATCTACTGACATTTGTCAACTATGCTCCACATCACCAGAAACCCTATACCATCTCTTCTGAGATTGCCCTCACACTCGTCCAATATGACAAAATCTGGGAGTACAAAACTTCCTTTCACAACTACGCCACCACCACACTCCTTTCTTCGACCAAGTATACGAACTCATAAGAAAATTACCCACAGCCACCCCATATAATATTCCCCTCACTACTCTTATATCTTCCTCCTATGGGGCATATGGCTAAGCAGAAACAACAATATTTTCAACAATAAAAAGGACCCTCCCAACTACCATAATATTATTAAGCGTGCAGCAGAATTTTATTTTCTTAGAAAAGAACAAACACAAAGCAAATATGTTATTCCTATCTACATAAAAGGGCTACTTCCTGCGCCCAATTACTACAAGCTAAATACTGACGGGGCAGCTTCCCAAAAAATGGGAGCTAATGGTATTGGGGGAGTTATACGATCTAGCACTGGTGCATGGCAAATAGGTTACTCTGGCAACCTTGCAAATGCAAATAGCATACAGTCAGAACTTACTGCCCTACTTTATGGTCTTCGACTATCACTGAAACATGGCTACCGACCGCTTGAAATCAATATTGATGCCAAAGAGGTAATCACATTACTGAAAAACGATAACCCACATTATACTCACATAATTCATGATTGCAGGTTGTCACTCAAGCAGCTGGGCGATCCTATCATCAGTCATACTTAGAGGGAGGCAAACATGATTGCTGATACTTAAGCAAAACATGGCAGTAACTTATCTCCAGGAAGCAACATCCAACTTTTTGACAAAACTCCTCCTTTTGTCCTTAAGGAGTTTCTGACGGACCAAGCAGGAAGTACAAGGCAAAGACTAGTTAAACATAGTTTTCTATCCCATAACACCCTACCACCCCTTGTACCCCTAGTCAAATTTTGTCCTAATGCATATATAATTCTGCTTGTAATTTAACTACTACGTCTGTTGGCACTTTTTAGAATGACCCTACAATGGATCTTAGTACTCATACTAGCAGTAGGTTAATTCTAAGTCAAGACTACTACTCAGCAACCAACCCTGTAACTTTGCCCCTGTAACTTTTCCTAAGTAATATTATATTATATAATCTTCGTGACAAAAAAAAAAACTACAGAATTCAGTGCGGATCTATTATTAAATAGTAGGAATATAAGTAAGATAACAATAAAGGAGGAAACTACCAAAACATGGTTTCCCGCAGCCGAGAGGAAAGTCAAAAAGAAAGACTTTTTTATTTCGACCAAGAAAATATTAAAAAAAACTGGATTCGTGTATATATATTTGTTTGCATATTTGTGAAAGAACAAATTGGATTCCATTTCCTAAAAGCTAAGGCTCAAACTGAATTGTCCAAATTCTTTGCGGTTGTGGAGGAAAAGCGACTGGGGTCCTCCTCAACATCACAGATCTTACACCACGGAAACTGCATACGAATAAAGTTAGCCCATTGATTACCAAAAGAAAATTTCATAATTTAAAAAGGTGGCAAAAGATACTGGGTGGATTTCTAGGTGACGACTGCAGCTTTTCGTTATATATATTCCGTCTCTCTCTCTTCAGTTCTGCTTCCTTGGCCAACAATCAGTTAATTTATAACTTCGAATTCGAGTTCAGTTCTACTTCGAAGCGCCATTTTTGCCCCGTTAAGGTAACTGTATAGTTCAAAATTTTGTTTTGTTGATCTGTTTTTTTTTTTTTTTTTGGAATAATAACTATAGTTGTATTGTTTTGGTGGGGGATGGGGTTGTAATTTAGTCTAGGGTTCTGTTAGGTTGGGGATGCTAGAATCTTTAGAAGCTTTATAAATATACAAACATGCAATTGTATGATAAACTGATAGCCGGTGGATCCTGTTGTAGCGAACATGCTCAATTCTGCTCTCTGTTCCCTTTTTCTGCTGTTTTCTTTCCCTGGTAAAGCAACACCAATCCTAGCCCAAATGAGAGTAACAAAGTTTCCAGTCTTTCCAAGGTGAAATCTATAAGCAAATAGATGTGAATGTAAGTCCCTTCTGGGACATCCGATTAACAAATAGATGTGACTGTAAATCGCTGCAGGAATGGAGAGAAGAGATATAGAGTGTGTTTGGTATAAAGGAAAATGTTTTCACTTATTTTCCAGTATTTGGCTGGTGAGGGGAAAATATTTTCCGGAGAATATTTATCAATGTTTGGTTGGTGAGTGGAAATTATTTTCTGGAATATACTTTCCACTTTTTGGTTGTAAGGACTAAGGAGAAAAGAAATCGTTTCCTAATAACAACAACAACAAACCCAGCTTAATCCCATATATGGGGTTTTGGGAGGGTAGTGTTTACGCAGCCTTATCCCTACCTATAAAGGCAGAGAGCCAAATTGTTTCCTAATGTTGTTACAAAATAATTTTCTCTTTAATTTCATTTAAGCCCCTTAAAGTTCTTGAATGATTAACTGCAGAATAAAGTATTCAACATGACATGTCATTCGTGTAAGAATAAGTCACTAAGAAAAAGCAAAATAATATATTAAAATTAGAAAGTTTCTAAATATATGAAAATATCTTTTTTAAATAATTCAAGAAAATGAATAATGACAGTAATTTAAAAGTATCACAGACTTGCATAAAGAAAGGAAAAGGAAAAGAGAGAATGGTATATGAAATTTCAAATGCTTTGGCTAGATTCAAATTCCATACTCTACTAAAAGATATGCCTAACAGGTAAGAACATATAGGTACTGTTATGTCAACATGCATAGCGTTTTGGTCACTTTGGAGAGAATATAGAGAAAAAGAGAAAATGGCAGAGGGAAGTGGGAGGGGGGCAAGAACTGATTGTCTAGTGCCAAAACCTTTGATATGTTCTGGATGTTGGAAATTGACTTCCCTTGGGTTCTTAGGTAAGTTAGTTTCAACAAAATTAAAGGAAAATGTTTTCTTTAGGACGATGTTTCCCCAACAATTTAGGCCAACCAAACACGGGAAAATTGGAAAAGATTGTCAATTTTTATTTTTTTATTTTTTTATACCAAGTACGCCCATAGTAGGAGGGATTGTGATCAATTTTGCAAGTTGTTTATGTATTTTCACAGATCTATTTACCTGTGATACATGTTATACAAAACAAGAGTCCATTTATATATCATTGCACTTCTCCTTTACAACTTATTTCATTTCTATTCAAACAGCTTTAGCGTGTTAGAGCTGTTCATTTCCTTGAACACCATTGACAAAGAAAGATTTAATAAGGGAAAATGAAAATTTAGATAGGTTGGGGAGTCCTGAGTCTTAGAGTAAATTATCTTCATTGGGTCTTATTGTTTTCTTGCAATACTTGTTCAGCTTTGTAGGTTCTGCTTTTTGCTAAAACAACTCTTTTTAGTCGTCATTTGTTACTTACAATTTCCTTTCTCCTAATAGAAACGTGTCCGTAAAGCTGACTTGTTACTTACTGTTTAGGTGTACTTGCTGTTTAGGTGTCTATTGAAGGTCTTCATTGAAGCAACAGTAAGGACATAGTTAGAAAAACTGTGGCTGAAACAAAAAGAGAAATCATTGCTTTCCCTTCCTGATGTTACATGACATATTGAGTCAAGGCTATTTTAAATGAATGCCAATGTATCTACGTTCAGGTGTCTATTGAGGATCTTCGTTGAAGCAACAGTAAGAACATAGTTAGAAAAACTGAAAAGGACTTCTCCTTAACGTGTTTCAGTCTCATGATTTTAAAGGAAATGCATTTTGTAGATACATTGGCATTCATTTAAAATGGCCTGACTCAATACTTATGTCATGTAACATCAGGAAGGGAAAGCAATGATTTCTCTTTTTGTTTCAGCAATAAGTGATGAAGTCTTGTGGCAACTTCCATTTGTAAATTCATTCTGTACAAGTGGATCATAGCAATTAGTTGATAAATTCATACCGTTCTTTTCTACTTTTTCTCTTGCAATATGAGATATCACAGGGTTAGAGACATGATGCACATACATTTGTGGTTCACTTGAATGAAAAAAGAAAGTATATGTTTCTTCTTTTTATGTTTCATTTCCTTTTGGTTTTTCAGTATCTGGTATGGAAGTTGTGTAATGAACAGTTTTTTCCACGCATGTTCTGCTGCAGCATTAACATGGACTAGCCATCTTGTCGTATGAGTCCAATTTGTGGAATTCAGTTTAAGCCCATCAATTGTTGAATCTCTAAATATTTTCATTGAATTGACCATATGTTAGATGATATGTTTTCTCATTGTCCTTTCAAGCACTTCTCCTTTTGTTTAAATGTCTCCACATGCTTTTCTGCCCCTTCAATTTCCGATATTTTCTAAAAGTTCCTTTTTCTTTAATAAATCTACTGCTCCAAATGAATGAAAGAAGAGTTGTGAAGAGTTCTGACTTCAAGACCAAGCACAGTTTTGGTTGGGCTTTCAATTTTAGCTTTTAGGAAGTTGTTCCTAAGATCGTCCTGAAACAAAATCTTTTCTTTTTGTAGCTTCTACTATATTCGTTCATGCTTTAATGCAATTCATAACAAGGTTTCCTTTAAATATCCAGAGTCTTTAATTTTGCTTTCGAGTCCCAGCTGCGCAAAATGTATTACCGAAGAATAGTTTTCTGGGAGAGAGTTTGTTAGAAGGATCTTTCCCTTCTAAAGTGTTTGGTTCAAGTTATCTAAATGTCAAGAGCCAATATTTTGTTATTAAGCTCAATTCTTTGCCCTGTTTGGGTGTTTTTAGAGGTAATCAAGATGATCTTTAAATGTTTAGTTTCACAAACATTCTAACCTCGGAATTGGGAGTGCTAATCTGATATGAATTCCTTTGACCTGGATTGTCAGTCAGGAAGATCATATGGCAACTGGTATCGCTTCAGGAAGCGGACAGTTACATTTGAGGAAGCCTGTCTACTGGAGGAGTAGCCATGGAAAAGCTCAGTGTCATTCCAATGTGATCCTGAACGGCATGCAAAACCAGATCCCTTGGTACGTATTAGGATGATGTTTCTTCACCTATCTCTCCTTCTCTCTCTATCTTTCCCTGCTGTATTATCTTCTTTCTATTGCCCCTTCTCCTCTCTTCTGGGGGAATAATTGCCAAAATGTTTTATTTGGAGCTTTTAAGATGTTATTACATTTCAATTTGTACGGAGATAGGCATTCACGTGTTGGCTGTTGGACTGTTTATTCCTCCAATGAGAACTTACCGGAAAGAATCTTTGTATACGTGTTTAGGCATAAACCAGTAATATCTTTTTTTCATGAGATACCAGAATCCTAAAAGTTCTTTTTGAGTCATTTCCTGATTCTTTAGAAAAAAAGGAAAGGTTATCATTTTCTGGTGGTGATATGCTACTTAAATTTTCCAGGTCTTATTGGGTTTCCAAATTCTTGCGAGTTCATAGAAGTAACTATTCACAATGTCAAGTGAAAACAAACTGGAAGTCTCACAGCGGAACAATCAATTCTTGCCAGAGAGATGGCTCAACTAGGTATTTCGATTTCGCAGTGATTGGTAGTGGAATTGCTGGCCTTCGATATGCTCTTGAAGTTGCCAAACATGGCACTGTAGCCGTGATAACCAAAGCTGAGCCGCATGAGAGTAACACTAACTATGCTCAAGGTGGTGTAAGTGCTGTGCTCTGCCCTATGGATTCAGTGGAGAGCCACATGCAAGATACAATTGTTGCAGGTGCTTACCTCTGTGATGAGGAGACTGTTAGAGTAAGTTCACAGAATGTTTTCTCTTCAGTTCCTTGAAGCAGTTTCCCCTCTTTCAGTTTTTTCTCCTTGGAGAGTGTTTCCTTTTACTTTTCCAAATTTTTCCCGGAATACTTGGTTGGATGAATAGGAAAGATCTCCATCTTTCAGGTTGAAACCAAAGGACCTTTCTGTTTAGACGGCTTTTGCCACAGGATCTAGAGCTGCCAAAAATTGGAAAAGAGTAAGAGCAATGGGGCAGTTAGGCTTGTTTTCAATTTGAAGCTGAAGTGCCAAGCAACAATACTACAAGAAAGGCTCTATGCCTATTCCTTTATAAGTGCTTAAAAGTTGGAACTGAAGAAAGAGTTGGAGAGTAGAGAAACCAATGGTTGGTAATATGGACGATTTCCACTGGTTTATGTAGTACTCCTATTCTTTATGGTTCAGATTGTTGACTTTTGTCTTTGAACATTAGGAAAGAGAGTGAAGGTGACATGCAGGAAGTAAGAGATAAGAATAAGACATGAAATTCACATGTGTTGTATCTTGGTTTGATTTTGGGATTTCATTTAGTCAGTACCATGTTTTCTTCTTTTAAGGAGAACACACAAAAGTACCTTTAACACTTTTGACTTCCCTAAATCAGCACCAATTTTTTAGGGCAACTGCTGATAATGATACACACTCCAATGCGATCCAGGATTCCTAGCTTAAGTTGTATCATATAAGATTCTGTCCTATCCCCACAAGGGTCCTATGTGCAGAAAACTCTATCCCTTCTCCCTCTAGCTTTAGCCTCGGAATCCATTTGATTTTGTGAAAAAGCACGGGAGAAAAATATATTATTGATTTATTAACTATGTTACAATGAGCCCAGTATACATAATTCATAACCTACTCCTATTATATACGGGACTGGGACTAATTATATATATTCACATAACTATCTAACACTCCCCCTCAAGCTGGTGCATATAAATTATATATACTGAGCTTGTTACATATGTAACTAATACGAGGACCGGTGAGGGACTTGGTGAAATTGTCAGCAAGCTGATCATTCAACTTCACAAACTTTATAGCAACATCTCCCGCGAGTATCGTTTTCCTGACAAAGTGACAATCAATCTCAATGTGTTTAGTTCTCTCATGGAACACTGGATTTGATGCAATATGAATAGCAGCTTGATTATCATACACAAGTTTCATCTGGCTTATCTCACCAAATTTTAACTCCTAGAGTAACTGTTTGATCCAAATTAGCTCACATATTACTATATAATTGCTCGATATCTGCTTCTGCACTAGACCGAGTAACCACTTTTGTTTCTTGCTCTTCCAAGACACTAAATTACCTCATACTAAGACACAATATCCAGATATAGAACGTCTATCAGAAGGTGATTTTGCCCAATCGACATCTGAGTATCTAACGATCTGCTCATGGCCTCGATCCTCAAACAATAATCCTTTGCCCGAGGCTGATTTTATATACCGAAAAATGCGGACAACTGCATCCCAATGACTATAACACCGAGAATCCATAAGCTGAATCACAACACTCATAGGAAAGGAAATATGAGGTCTAATCACTGTGAGGTAATTTTAATTACCAACCAGACGTTTATATCTTGCGGGATCGCTGAACGGCTCCCCTGTCCTCGCAGAAGTTTAGAATTTGGATCCATTGATGTGTCAACAAGTCTACAACCTGTCATTCCTGTCTTCTCAAGAATGTCTAAGACATACTTTCATTGTGATATCACAATATCTGAGCTAGATTGAGTGACCTCAATACCCAAAAAATACTTTAATCTGCCCAGATCCTAAGTGCTCAAAGAGATGTTGCTTCAACTTATTAATACTATCCTGATCATTGCCGGTAATAACAATATAGTCAACATAAAGGACCGGATAAATATAGATATTTGAAGCAGAATGCCAATAAAACACGTAGTGGTCAGCTTCACTACGAGCCATGCCAAACTCCTGGATAACTGCGCTGAACTTACCAAACCAGTCTCCTCGAGCCTGCTTTAGACCATTAACTGACTGACACAAACGACAGACAAGGCCACTAGACTCCCCTTGAGTAACAAAACTAGATGGTTGCTCCATATAAACTTCATCCTCCAGTTCACTGCGAAGAAAAACATTCTTAATGTCCAATTGATAGAGAGACCAACGACGAACAACATCCATGCATAGGAAAAGGCGGACTAATGCTATTTTAGCCACGGGAGAGAAAGTATCACTATAATCGAGCCCAAATATCTGAGTGTATCCTTTGGAAACTAGACGGGCCTTAAGTCTTTCAGCCTGACTATCAGGACCAACTTTGACTGCCTACACCCAACGACAACCAGTAGATTTTCTAAGTATCACTCATATGTAAAGCAGACATCTCGTCAACCATAGCCTGTCGCCATCCTGAATGAGACAGTGCTTCACTTGTAGACTTAGGGATGGAAACAAAGGACAAAGAAGATACAAAAACATAATGGGTGTGATGATGGACGATGATAACTTAAATCGACATAATGGGGATTAGAATTAAGTGCGGTTCGTATACCTTTCCGAAGTGCAATCGGCTGATTAGGAGGAGTAAATCCGCAGTAGGAGTAGGGTCAGGTGCATGACGTGAATCAGTTGGGCTTGATGCTGGACGCGGACGACGATAATAAGTCAAGAGTGGTGTTCCTGTGGCTGGGGATCTAGGAGGAGCAACACTAGATTCCTCAACGGTTGGTATGGGTAAGACTTTGTGATTGAGAATGTAGGAGGAGCTATAGGTGCTGGGGCTAGAGCTAGAGTGGTGCTTTAGGTGATGGAGACGTGGAGGAAGGTGAAGGGGAAATAGTGACTGAATCTCCAAAGATGGAGCTGGTAATACCTTAAAACTGTCTTAAGTGACCACCTGGGGCCTGTGAAGTATGGACGAGTTTCAAAGAAGGTAACATCAGCAGACATAAGGGACTGCTGGAGGTCATGCGAGTAATCGATACCCCTTTTGCATTCTCGAGTAACCTAAAAATACACACTTAAGAGCACGGGGAGCTAACTTATCTTTTCTTGAAGTAAGGTTATGAACAAAACATGTGCTCCTAAAGACACGAGGTGGAAGAGAGAAGAAGGGCGAGTGAGGAAATAACAAAGAAAAAGGAACTTGATTTTAGATAGCTGATGATGTCGTACAATTAATAAGATAACAAGATGTGGGAACTGCATCCCCCAAAAACGCAACAGAACATGATATTGTATGAGTAGGGTACGGGCAGTCTCAATGAAATGGCTATTCTTCCTCTCCACTACCCTATTTTGTTGAGATGTATATGGACAAGATGTTTAATGAATGATCTCATGAGATTTCATAAACTGCTGAAATAAAGAAGACAAATAATCTGGGGTATTATCACTACGAAATGTGCGAATAGAAATCCCGAATTGACTTTGAATTTCAGCACGGAAAACAACTCAGATCAATTTTTCATCAAGAATATCCAAGTGCACCTGGAATAATCATCAATGGAACTAACAAAGTAGCGGAATCACAAGGTAGAACTGACCTGACTAGGACCCCAAACATCTGAATGGACTAAAGTGAAATGTGACTCTGCTCGATTATCAGAACGTCGAGGGAAATGGGAGCGAGTATGCTTACCGAGCTGACATGACTCACACACTAGAGTGTACAAGTGAGACAAACCAGGTACCATTTTCTGAAGTTTTGATAAACTGTGATGTTCCAACTGTTTATGTAATAAACCTGGTGAATCAGTAACAAAATAAGCTGTTGATATGGGTTCATGTGATTTAGCAAGGATAAGGTAATAAAGTCCATTTGATTCACGTCCGGTACTAATAATCCGCCTCATACCAGTGATCCGCCCGTACCAGTGATCCGCGTATTGCGTTCCTGCATAAAAACAAGGTCATCAAGAAATAAAACAGAACGTTTTAAGTGATTTGGCTAAGCGACTAACAACTATGAGATTAAAAGGACTACCGAGAACATAAAGAACTGAATTCAAAGGTAAAGAAATAAGTGGACTTGCTTGACCTATTCCAATTGCCACGGTTTTGAGACCCATTGGCCATTGTGACCGTTGGAAGAGATTGAGGATAAGAAATAGTAGTGAAAAGCAAATTTATTATCATATGATCAGACGCTCCTGAATCAATAACTCAATTACTGGGAGAAGAAGATTGCTAGACACAAGTAACACTATTACCTGTTTGAACAACATTAGCAATCTCATAAGATGTCTGTTTACATGCTTTGTACGGAAGGAACTCTATATATTCCGATAAAGAAACCATCTGGATTGGATTCAATACATTGGATCCAACGGATTGTGAGTAAAAGGCTTCTGATACAAATGACATTATAATGTTCACGCTGGAAAAATTAGAAAATATTCTGGAAACTACTGTTCATGCCGGAAAAATATGAAAGTGGTAGGAATTTGGTTTAAATTGGATGGGTAGGCTCGGAATTGCAAGGTAAACAAGCTGTCCTACAGAGTCGTCGCCAAAAAAGGGCCGGAAGTAGCCCCATGCGCGGCGCATGACGTCGGAACTTAGCCGGTAATTTATTTTCTGTTGCGTGTGAGGGCACGTGGAGGGTGGTCTGTCGGAGATCTTTTTACGGGTTGGTCGTCAAAGGCTTATCTACTTCGTGGTGGTGTTGGTTTTTGTACAGCACTGACGAATAGTGGTTAGTTCTTGCGGCATACCTGTGTTTGCTGGAAAAGACTTCCGGTTGACTTATTTCTCTTCCCGGCTGCTGGAATTTATGCACAACGATAAATCTCCCACGATTGCTCTGATACCATGTGAGAAAACACGGGAGAAAAATATATAATTGATTTAGTAACTATGTTACGATGATCCCTATTGATAAGTATACATTTTACATAAGCTACTCTTATTACTTACGGGGCTAGGACTGGTTATATATATTCATACTATCTAACAGATTTTCTTAATGCTAACAACTCATGCAGAGTTGTGACGTGCCCAATTCTGCTGAGAGTAGTAAGGGCCAACGGACTTCGCATCTACTAGGGCCATTAACAACATACAAGAGGGACAGGGGATAGAGTTCTCTGTACATAGGACTCTTGTGGGGGTAGGAGATAATCTTATTACTTCCTCTGTTTCAATTTATGTGAACCTATTTCCTTTTTAGTCCGTGCCTAAAAGAATGACCTCTTTCCCTATTTGATATTTATAGCCACACAAAATATATGTGCCTCGTTTCACACCACAAGTTTAAAAGTCTTTCCTCTTTTCTTAAACTCAGTGCCCGGTCAAATGGGTTTACATAAATTGAAACAGAGGGAGTATATGATACAATTTAAGCTAGGAATCCTGGATAGCTTGGGAGTGTCTATTCTTATCAACCCCTTTGTTTGCTGTATATTATTTTCATTTATCTCTGTAAATATATACTGGCTTCAAGGAAGTTTTGCGTTCTTGGGTGATGGGACATCACAACTGGTATTCCTTGTCAGTTGAGATAATCGTGGTCCATGTAATTGTACTTTTTATGCAGTCTGTGTGCAAAATGAACTTACAAGATGACTGATTTATTACTCCAACATTGTGTTTAGTCTAGTCTTTTGAAGTCTTCGTTTTTATAAGTGTCTCCTTTCTCCAGGTTGTGTGCACCGAAGGACCTGAGAGAATTAGAGAACTGATTGCTATGGGTGCTTCATTCGATCATGGGGAGGATGGAAATCTGCATCTAGCCAGGGAAGGGGGCCACTCCCATCGTCGAATTGTCCATGCTGCTGATATGACTGGCAGAGAGATAGAAAGGGCCCTATTAGAGGCAGTTTTTAAGCATCCTAGTATACATGTGTTTCAACACCATTTTGCTATAGATTTGTTGACCACTCAGGTAAAAGTTTAATAGTGTGAAAAATTTGCTATAGTTGTGTAAAGGTGGCAATTGAACTGTTCAGTAATGATTTAATGTTAATTTGTATGCCAAATGCAGGATGGTTCTGACATAGTATGTCATGGCGTTGATACTATAAACACGGTAACACAGGAGGTAAGTACAGTTGCTTTCACTCATGTTAACCTCCATGTTTTGAACATTTCCTCAAAATGACATAAATTGATTTCTTTGGCTTCTGCGCTCTTACTTTGAGTTTGTAGGTTATAAGATTCATTTCAAAAGTGACTTTGCTGGCATCAGGTGGAGCTGGGCATATCTATCCAAGTACTACTAATCCGCCGGTATGGGTTTCAATATCTTTTCCTTAATAATGTTTTTAGTTATGAGGGCACTCCTTGTAATCAGTAAGATTTCAGAGTCCTAAACAGTGATATGGGGGGAGAAGGTGGGGAAGGGAATCCCTGGTGCTGGGTGGCTAATAGTTACTTTTATGACTAGCATACATATGCATTTAATTGTTGGCGATAAGCATCGTCACAAAGTACCATTCATAATTCATAAGGACCTTAACAATTGACATTGGTGCAAACAACATTCCATAGAGTATGAAACATGGCCTGATTTAAAACCCTTTCATGTTAAGCTAATGTGCAATTAGAAATAACAGCTGGCTGCCCTAAGCCACAAGAAAGGAGAAGTCCAAATTTACCCTTGTACTCTGCGAAAAGGTCTAGATTTATCATCCGGTTGAAGTTAGTTTGGCTCACTAGTGCCTCGCTGTTAAACTTTTGGACGATATTTACCCTTATTTGCTAACGGACCTTTGTTTGAGGTTTAATTGTCTCTAAATATACTGAATAACACCAGAGACTGCCACGTGTCCCACACGTGGCCTGAAATTAATCCCTCCTTTAACCTGACCCCGTTTGACCCTGAAAAGTAACCCCCCTCTCACTGAAATTAACCACCCTTCTCTTAACCCCCCTCCCCCC
>ML403205.1:40791-56071 GCA_005239525.1 Nicotiana knightiana
CCCACCCTTTTACCACAAACAAGGTGGCCAACGGAAAAACAACTCCTACACTGTCCATCTTCATTACACTTCTGCAACCACCAAACAACCTCCCCAACCCACCAATAGCACCCCAGAAAGACTCACTGCTCCTCCACTTCACACTTTCTTGGCTAGCACCTTCCCCCTCTCAATTCCACGGATCTCACCAAAATAGAACCTTCATCAGTCACCACCATTGCAGCTTTACAACCCCATCAACGAGCCGCCCCTCTACCATACAAAACATCGTCTTTCATTTTTAATGGTTGATGGTGTCGCGCAGGGAAATTCTTCCGGCGACATTTTTTTTTTCCTTTTTTAAATTTTTGAAGGTTTTGTGGTCTTAAACTTTTATGAAATTTTCAGGGATGGTTAATTATGGTTGGGGTGGTTGCTGCCTAGAGGATTAGATAAAGGTGGAAGTGGTTGTTTATGTATAGAAGGAGTACTTTGGGTGACGGTGGAGAATGGTTTGGGGTGGGATTTTGGGAAGCAATTGCTTGAGTATTGGATGGTGAAAGTTGACTAGATGAAGTGGGTTTGGGATAGCAACATGTTGGGCAATAGAAGCATTACTGTGTTGCAATGGAGAAGGGGAATAGATGGAGCTCTTCGCTGGAAGTTGGGCAAAATGGACTAAGAGCAGCGCCGGGGTACAGGGGTTAAAGGGGCAGGGAGGTTTATTTATTAGCCACTTGTGGGACATGTGACACATTTTGGTGCTAAACAGAGTAATTAGATATTAATTAAAAAAAGAGATTAATCAACTGTTAGCAAATAAGGGTAGATATAGTCCAAAAGTTTAACGGTGAGGGCATCAGTGAGCCAAACTTCAAACCGAGGGTAAATCTAGACCTTTTTTGCAAAGTACAAGGGGAAATATGGAAACCCCCCCAAAAAAAGTAAAAATAAAAATAAAACGAAAAGTTCTGGGTATAACAGATGATCCTTTCCTTGGATGAGTTGATTCTTATCTCGTAAGAGATGAAGGTAATAAATTCTTGTTCTATATGCCAATAATTTTTGTACAATAAAAGCAAGACACATTGTTCAAAGTTGTAATAATCTGGGTTAGGCATCTGCTGTGGCGCTGTTATGCTCGTTATCAAATTTGCCTTTCTTTTGAAATCATTTCTGTAAGTTTTTGGAGCAACTAATTGGTGGTGGGGCCAATTCTGTTTTTATGTCTGAGAATTTGTGCCTTTATTAATGAAAAGAAAAAGTGTAACTTTTTTTAATGTGGGCATGATGGTTGTAGGTTGCAACTGGAGATGGAATGGCTATGGCTCATCGAGCTCAAGCTGTAATTTCTAACATGGAGTAAGTGATCCTCAGTTGCATTGCATTCTCATTGTACAATATCTCCGCCTCTGCTTTAGTGAGTTGTGCTGTAAAATCTGCTAATCTTGATTTTATCCTTTTTTTTGCCTTCTTGATTTCTGCATCTTGTTCTGCAATTCATTCAGAATTTGCACTTTTGACAAAAAATACAAGGATGTGTTCAAAATGTTGTGCGGGATGATATTGGATATGCAACTTGAATTTTTCAGGATTAAGGGCATCAAATTTTCTTCATTTGGGGGGATTTAGTTGATCTAGAAAAGATTTCTAGACTAGCAGTCTGCTCTCTAATTGATCGTCCTCCTTTGATCATCTTTTGGATGGTAGACTAGTCTTTGTTTGCGAGGTTGATGAAGGTTGCATTAGTAATCAGTATTCTCTTCCTCGTGTTGCCAGGTTTGTGCAATTCCACCCAACCGCCTTGGCTGATGAAGGCCTTCCCATCAGACCAACAAGAACCAGAGAGAACGCTTTTTTGATAACTGAGGCTGTCAGAGGTGATGGAGGCATACTTTACAACTTAGATATGGAGAGATTTATGCCAATGTATGATGAAAGAGCAGAGCTTGCCCCGAGAGATGTGGTAGCAAGAAGTATAGATGACCAGCTCAAAAAGCGTGGCGAAAAGTATGTTCTTCTTGATATCAGTCACAAGCCCCGAGAGAAGGTTCTTTCTCACTTTCCTAATATAGCTGCTGAGTGTCTCCGCCATGGGTTAGACATAACACAACAGCCGATTCCAGTGGTTCCTGCTGCTCACTACATGTGTGGTGGAGTCCGTGCTGGACTCGAGGGTGAGACTAACGTGCATGGTCTTTATGTGGCAGGTGAAGTTGCATGTACTGGTTTACATGGTGCGAACCGACTTGCTAGCAACTCGTTGCTTGAAGCACTAGTGTTTGCACGAAGAGCTGTACAGCCTTCAATTGATCACATGAACGTGTCTAGAATTGATCACGATGCTTCAAGTTGGTGGTCGCGGCCTGTAGCTCCCACGTTACTAGGAGATACAGTACATAGCAAAGTCATTCACCGGACAAGGGAAGTAAGGAAAGAACTGCAGTCAATCATGTGGGAATATGTTGGAATTGTTAGGTCTACCTCAAGACTAACCGCAGCTGAGAAGAGAATCAGAGAGTTGGAGTTGGAATGGGAAACATACCTCTTTCAGCATGGCTGGGAACCAACAATGGTTGGAGTAGAGGCTTGTGAGATGAGGAATCTCTTCTGTTGTGCCAACCTGGTAGTTAGCAGTGCTCTTTCTCGACACGAGAGTCGCGGGCTTCATTACACCATTGATTTTCCTCATGTTGAGGAAAGCAAGAGGTTGCCAACGATCATTTTTCCATCACAGCGAAATAGCTCATGGAGCTCGCGGCAATTACACAGGCAGCAGATATGTTAGATGCTCTTACCTATTTGCCAATCCTTCCTTCTAAAACTTGTCAAGCGCAGGGCATGATTTGTTTTTAGGTAAAGAAGATGCTCATGGGTTGTTGTCATTCTTCCTGCCATTACTTTTGGGGCAGGGCAACGTCATTCTTTGGTGAAATATATATATATATATATATATATATCTATACATACAACCCATATAATTTTGAATGTGTATCACTATTTTAATCGTATAGCATTATTTTATTATCTACTAACTTCAAGTATTCACACGTCCCGAAAGAACAACAGGTTTTAAAGTAAATAGTTAAACCATTTAATTTTCTGCCTCCATATAGACATCAATATTTGGAATCTTTTTAAATAAAAATAAGGGAGATTTGCACATGTATTTCAGTTATGTAATTAAGTTTTTCACTTTTCACCTGCATAGTCAACATTTGTTTTGCAACAATGTGTATACATACATCTTTATACATTATTATATAATATTTAAAAACTTATTGTAAACAATGTATTAACTTTGTATAAAATGTACAAATAATACGGTGTTTATACATACTTACATACAAATTAGAGAGTGTTATACAAAAAATGAGTGTTTGGTTCACCTTAGAAGCGGTTTTAGAGTCTTTGCACTCTCATCCTTGCTTATAAATTTTCTAGATTTCTTTGTTTTGGATGGAGAAAGGTGTGTGGAGGGAGTTGGTTCGGTGACTTCCATTTGAGTTTCTTGGTACTAGACTTGGGTTTAAGGGTGGTTTGGCTAGATTTGATCATGCTGAATTTTCTAGATTTAAAAATTTGGCCCTGCCCCGTTTACCCCTAAACTAAATATTTCTTTTATTTTTATCCATTTAATATTATATCCACCCTCTTTTTTTACTTTTGTAATTTTCCAATTTGTGTAGTTATTGATTGTTATTTTAATTAGATTTCTTTGACGTAAAAGCGCTAGTTGAACATGGATTAAATACTCAGTTTATTTTAATATTTAGCTCATAATCAAAATGGATTAATCTCATCTTCAAATATCCAAGTAGATCAATATTTTGGAAAAAAAAAATTTTGCTATATGAGAACTCGTATACTCTCTCTGTTCTTTTCCATATCAAATTCATTTTTATGGACTTTAGTAGAATCAAAGTTTATTATATGCAAGAATTGTTTTAGAACCTTCTAAATAGTACGTGAACTCAGTTAAGACTCTTGAGTAATTCTATGTTGTACAATACAATAATAGATTTGCAACAATGGTAAAATTGAACAACTTTTATTTGATTCGAACATTTAAATTGCTTAGAAGAAATACTCAATGTATAAGTGATATATCCAATTTAAAATATTCTGACACAAGATCTTTGGGAGCTTCTGATGAAAGAACCATTTGGGAGCTCATGGAAACAAGCTATAAATCCTTTTTTCCCTGAGAGTTTACCTTACTTTTGGATAAAATTTTGACCTGCTACCTATCCTGCCTCATTTGAATTTTCCAAAAATGAAGTTTTGCGCTGCGCTGTCCTTCCCTGCCCTGCCCTATTTAGATGCTCCCCTGTCATGCCCCATTAAGATTTTGCCCCGCCCCGCCCTACACCATTTGCCTTCCCTAGGGAGAAGGATTTTAAGAATTTTAAATATCGGATAATGGTTAAGAGAAGAGGAATATAATTGGGGTTTATAAAAGGATGTGAAGTGATTTGATTTGAGAAAGAGACTGAAAATGTATTAGACTGAAGACTACTTTTCAAGTAAGGATTTCTAAGCGGTCGCGGACCCAAAACATTATGCAACCGAGTTTAGATATATACTAAGTCTTCAGCAACAGTTGACATTAAAATCGATACTAAGTTAACATACAAGGTTTATCCTGCTCCTTTTATTTTGGTTCTTAACGAAACGTTAAAGAAAACATTGCTCGCTACTCTTTATTTTGTTTCGAAGTCGCCTTGTTTTAATTTTGTTTAAACATTATTTATCCAGATTTTAACAATAGATCGATTTATCTTACAAATTTTACAATTTACTAAAAGTTATTTTAGAAATTTTACTGGAACAAACATCAATTTGATCTATATTAAAATATTAAACTCATAATTTAACTTGCGCTAGCTGTAAATAAAAAATAACATAAGAGAGCTATAAACTAAATTAAATTAATAATTCAATAGAAAGAGTTTCAAAACTATGAAAGAAAACTAATATAAAATAAATAATAGAAAGAAGAAGAAGAAGAAGCAGAAGCAGCGATGCCGGTCGACAACGTAGAGGCTAGTAAAATGGTTAAAAAATAATAGAAACATTTCATATAAAACGGTCGTCAAATTTGGATAGAATAATATTTGAAGGAAAAATAAAAAACGAAAATCATTATGTATATAACTATACATTTATACAAATTGTATAATTTATGTATATTAGGATCCTATTAAAATATTCACCTCAATAGCTCCATTCTTAAACCAAAAAAAAAAAAAAAAAAAAAAAAAAAAAGGAAAAATCACGACATGATTTTTTGAAGAATTCCAGAGATAGAATATTAAAGTGGGGTATGATATTGTTTAGTTGGAGCCCGTTTAGATTAGCTGATAAGCATTAGATGCTGAAAAACATTTTTAAGTGATGAAATTGATTTAATAAATAAGCAGTTATATATTTGGATACAAGTGTTGTGATAATAAGTTGCTGCAGTATTTGATAAAAAAATACAGATAACCTCCTTTTTTGTTAAAATGACTTAAATAAGCTTACAACTGTTTATATTTATAAGGGCGTAATTTCTTCAAAATTTTAGATTCCAAACTGATCCAAATACAAAATATTTTATTTGTCATTTTATTTTGAATACAACTGTGCTTAGATAAGTTAACTTTTATGATAAATATAATTTACTTTATGATAAGCATATAATCATAAGTTAAAATAATTAACAAATTGACAAAATTTTCTCAGTAAAAAATAAACTTAAATAGGACAAAATATTTGAAGAGAAACAAACATTGTCTTCATCACCACGACACTTAGAAAACAATATACCAAAATTGATATGTCCTCATTTATTACATTCAGTTCAAAGATTAATACACAATCACATATATGCAGGGGGCGGGGGCACGGGGTAGGGGGATTTAGGTTAAATAATACCTGAGGCAGTGAGTTTCGATGTAAAGGTTTTATTCGAAAAAAGAATATTTTAAGGATAAAATAGTAATATCACGCCCTGAACCTGGGGAGGCGTGGCTGGCACCCGGTACTCTGGCTGGCATGCGCGAACCATTCTGTAACTTTTTTTTTCTTTGAAACTATCATGGGCGAACATGGTCATAAATTATAATGTATAATTATACGTGGGCGACACTGTATCACTGAACCATTTTTTCTTATAACATGAATACATATGGGCTATCAAGGCCTCTGACATACTATACAAAATGAACCTCTGTCTACAAAACCTCTAAGATTAATTGACATAAAATGGGACAGGGTACCGTCCTACCCACAAGTCTGTAGCAAAATTCTGACACGGTGACTCATAGGCACGACTGCACTTCAAATGAGGTAGAGTCTTACCGATCCTTTGCTGAAGCCAATCTCGTCTACTATGAGGGCTCGTCAAACTAATTATCTATACCTGCAGGCATGAATGCAGCACGTCAGTACGAATAATGTACTGAGTCTGTAAGGCATGTAAATCAGTATATAAAGGACATGGAAGAAACATAGAGTAAAAGACTCAACCTTTAAGTCTGGATAACCCTGTAAATCATGAAATATTTATAATGTCATGCATATGCATATAAGTGTCATGTAATGCATAGGTCTGTACGAACATAACATCATCAAGCCTCTGAGGGCATCCCATCATATCATCTCGCGGTCACTGTGGGCAAATCATCAACGTATACCAGCTGATCAGGTGGTGGTGTGTATATAACGCCGTAACCTTTTTCCATATCCCATATATATATATATATATATAAAATCTGGTCACGAGTCAATGTACATATATAAATGTATGAAATGCATAAGAAATACATTAATAAAATTTTCTCGGAATATCATAAAAATCAATATGTCTTTCGGATAAACTTCATCAAGTACGTATTTTTCTGAGACCCATCAATAAAATAATAAGACTTATGGGAGAATAATAATATACACATTTCTAGCATTTCTACGAATAGAGTAATTTATGAAAATTGTGCATTGGCTCGTTTCGTTTGTGTCGTATTATCATGCCAAAAAGAAAGAAAGGATAACCTTAACATACCTGATCTATTAGTTCACATTACTGCATAGTTAGTGCAACTTACAAACCTTTTCCACCAAAATTTCTCTTCAAGCCAAGTATGGGATTGAATATATGAATAAGTTCACATACTTTTAAAATCAAGGAATATCTTTCAGTCTCCGAACCCAGAATTGTCTTCAAAGCAGACTCAAACCCGTTTTTCTTTAAGAATTCTGTAATGATTGGGATTCTCCACCACTTTTTTCTTCTTCAATTTTCTCCAAACTCTTTTACAATATCTCTATCTCTATCTTTTTCTTTTTGAACAAACCCACCCTTATTCACATAACCTTTTTCTAAAAGGGATATGTGACTCATGTTATTAAATCTTGCCAAATCTCACATCCCTAATATTGCCACCTATATAATGACTTAAGAGTCATCTCTTTGGTTAGTGGCTTGCTGCCACGTGAGAATTGAGGTGAGAAAATTTTAATCTTTATCTATTTATTAGGTAATTAGGTAATGTTTCGTTACTCGGTAATTAACTAATTATTCGTATACGTAAGAATTATTTCTAATTACTTAATATACTATTCACCTTTAATGCACTTTATATATACCCTACTATCTTGGTCATGTGGTATCATGTAAAATCAATACATACACTATTGTTTTATTAAAACATCTATGTAAAAGTACATATATTTTCTCAATCTATAATTTTTCTAATCTCATATAAAGAGTAAAATTTTTTCGTACGCTTAAGTTTTAAAATGGTAAAAAGATAACCTTCTTTTTTGGTGAGAAAATAATTTCTATCTTTACAATAAAGAAAATCTCATAAACTTCCTCAAATACCATTATACAAAGGTCAGCTACTAATAAAGTAAAATAAAAACCACTCTCGCTTATAGTTCTCACAACCTCATAATAGATGCAAAGAGAACGACTTATCCCTCGAGTAAAATGCAAAGGTCTAAATTACAAAAACCATTTGGATACAAAGTGAGATCCAATAACAATCACATTAAGTCCACTTACCATACCAGCAACGTATTCTGGAATATATTGGAGGATAGAGAAAAGGATACACATGTAGTGGTTGCATAGTTTCATGATATGCATCTAATGTATAACACCATAATAGTTAGATCACACATAAGAAGCTCCAGCATAAAAATTAGATCCAAACGCCAGTTTATTACATCCGTTTTCCAGATAAAAGTTTTTCCTATAATAACAGATCATTATCCAGCTAATTCATGAAAATTCATGATCAAATGTATATAACGGTGTCGATGTTGTTAAACTTACGGGATTTTACTAACATAGTCACAAATCGTCTATAATCTCATGAATGACCTTAATCCCTTCTAACTCATATGGATTACTACGACTAACTCTAATATTAAATTACAGGATGTAACAAGTAAAAATCTTGGTCAAACTTAAAGTGCTTATAAGCTAAAAATTCATAAGCTGGGGTGACCAACTTATGAATTTTGACTTATTCTTGACTTGTACGCACTTTTAACTTTATCAAACGCGTAGATAAGATGAAAAGTGCTTATAAGATAGTTTGACGAGCTTATAAGCTTAGTCAAACACTTTCTTGGCTTTCCTTGGTTTTGAACACGTGAAAATAAAGAAACAGAAAGGCCAAAAAAGCTATGGAAAAGTATAAAGAACAAGAACAATGCAAAACCTAGTTTCGAACTCACAACCATTAAAACATTCTGAGCCCACTTGAACCATCCGACCAAGTAACTGCCTTTGTCAAATTGGTTCAACAACCTTTAGTTTATAGTAGTTAGATTCTTAGAAAGATAATGTAACGACTCGACCAGTCGTTTTGAGAGTTAGAGCCCCGATCTCTTAAAAACTGCTTTCCCCATATCTATTTATGCTTTTGTGACTTGCCAGGAGGATTAGTTGTGGGTTTCGGAGTGTTTTGGGACACTTAGTCCCTAAACGAGAGCTTAAGTCTTAAAATTTGGACCGCGGTCGGAACTGTGTGAAGACGGTTCCAGAATAGAATTCCGTCGATTTCATTAACTCTGTTGAGTGATTCTGGGCTTAGGAGTACGCCAGAATGTATCTTGGAGGTCTATAGTAGATTTAGGCTTGAATTGGCGAAAGTTGGATTTTTGACGATTTCGGCCGGTAGTGAAAATTTTGATATCGAGCCCGGAATGGAATTTCGAAAGTGGTTGTAGGTTCGTAGTGTCATTTGTAACCTGTGTGTGAAATTTGAAGTCATTCGAACAAGGTTTGTTATGTTTCGGCGTCGTTAGTAGAATTTGAAAAATTCAAAGTTCCTTAGGCTTGACTCCATGCTTAATTCATATTTTTGATGTGGTTTGAGGTGGTTTGAATGCTCGGCTAAGTTTTTATGGTGGTATAGGATTGGTTGGTATCTTTGGTTGAGGTCCCGGGGGACTCGGGAGTGTTTCGGGTGGTTAACGGATTGGTTTTTGGAAATTGGGAGTTGCTGATCTGCTGGTGTTTGGACTTCTGGTGTTTTTCCGCACCTGCGGATGGGGAGACGCAAGTGCAAGGTCGCAGACACGGAAGGGAAGCTCGCAGATGCGGAACTGGGAAGCCCAGGCCTGAAGTGCAGTTGTGAGGATTTTGCCGCACCTGCGAGCCCGCAGGTGCGTGACCTTGGCGCAGGTGCCGAGACTGTGAGAGTTAGTGATTTCCGCAGGTGCGACTGGTTGGACCACATGTGTGGAATGCGCAGGTGCGAGAAATGACCGCAGGTGCGAGGATCGCTGGGCAGAAAAGGGGTTAGAATCGAGGGTCAGTTCATTTCACTCCATTTTTGATTTTGAGCTCGGGAGAAGTCGATTGTTTGAGGGATTTTCAGAGGAATCTTGTGGGTGTCACACCTCCTTTTTTACCTATAAGGGTTGGATAATAGAGTTTTTCAAATTTAAGTGACATAATAGATTTTGAGATTATTTATTTAATTTTTAGAGTCACCACGCGGATTTTTTACGGTGTTCCGAGACACCATTTATTTTTAATATCCTCAATCGAGGAAATTTTGACTCCGTTTAAAAAGTCTGCGAACCAGAAGACTGGGTAAGAAATTCTGTTAACCCGGGAGAAGGCGTTAGGCATTCCCGAATTCCGTGGTTGTAGCACGGTCGCTTAATGCTTTATACTTGGCCTAAATTGTTTAATTACTGATTTTAATACCTATGTGTATTTATATTTTTACCGCTTTTAATTAAGAAATTATTCTAAAAACGAGTCATGCGTACGTGTACTCATTTTATTTAATGTGCTAAAAACCATGTCACGCATACGTGTACATAATTAATAGCCCTTAATATTAAAATTATTTGGCCAAAGTCACGCGAACATATACATTGGTTTTATTTTGAAATTCTGCGCTTAAATCATGTCACGCGTATGTGTACACGATTTGTCATGTTTAATTATTTAAGAAAAACTTGGCCAAAGTCGCGCGAATGCGTACCTTGATTTTATTCTGAAAATCGGCGCTTGAATCATGTCACGCGTACGTGCGTACACAATTGGTCGCGCTTAAATATTTAAGAAAATTTGGCCAAAGTCATTTGCACATTGAAATTAAAGTTTCTTCTTAGTCTAATAAATAAGACGCTGGTTCGACAACTATACGTGGCCCGTGAATAAATCATGTTATGGTACTAACAGAATATATCTAAACATTTAAGAAACCTTTCTAACTCTGTCTAACAGTCCACATAATCTTAGAACTTTAAATTTAAAAAAATTGTACTGGATTTTCATGACTTCAATAAACGAAACAAAACCAAATAGGTCAGAGAGCAAACAATATAATCAATATCAAAGTTGGCCATAAAACATTCATAAAATGACAATAGAGCATGGAACTAATCATAAAAATAGTGGATACAAGTTGGACCTTTTGATAAAATTATCTCCAAAGAAAATCGTATAGCAACAGAGAAAAGCTCCGACACAGGGCCGATTATCAATGAATCACAAAACAATGACTGAGACTCCGACGGCAGCGGTAAACTTGACGGATGAAACTAGATTTTTGGAGTGACTAACGGCTGTTTCGAAGCTGTTTTGGGGTTCTACTGGGCTGGTTATTTGACTGCTGCTGCTTGGTGTGGACTGGCCGGCGGCGGCTCATAGGGGGTTCTAGGGTTTTCCTTTGTTCTAGCGGTCAGTGGAGGAGATTGAGCGTGGTTCCCGCCAGATTACGGTAGGAAAGAGAAGTGGCGGCGACGTTTTTTTTTGTGGTGAGGAGCGATAGACTGGTTAGGGGTGTTATAGGAGGCGGGCTCTGGCAAATAGATGGAGGGGACAGTGAAGAATAAGACGACGACAGGCGGTGGTGTAGCGGCGACAGATGGGAGGTGTAGGATCTAGCGGCTGATGGTGTTTTTGGTGAAGAAGAAGGGGTTCAGCTAGGGTTTTTTGGTTCTAGGGGTCCTGTGTGTCTCCTTGGGTGTGAAGGTGTGAAGAAGAAGAAGAGATGAGGGGGGCAAGGCCTTCATGTATAACAGAGAAATGAGAGTCTCCAATTTTAGAGTGCTGCCGTGAACTTGGGGAGAAGATTCGAAAATTAGGGATATAGGGATTTTATGTCTTTCTTTATATAGAGGGAATTAGAGTTAGGTCTTAAGGTTGAAAATAGATGGGCTTCAGCTTTGGGCTTTAAAATTGGGCTAAAAATGTCTAAACTTTAGCTAAATTCCTTTTAATATAAGGTAAATATACTACATAATGTAAAATCAATCTAATTAATTAAACTAAATTATATGTAAAAAATGAAACTATTTTTTGGTATTTTTCAAATATCATACTAAAAATAAAATTAGGATTAGGTTAAAATCATCGCAAAAAATTAAATAATATTCCTATCAAAATACTAATATATTTGGAAACAAAGTGGAACTATTTTTGTTTTTGTATTTTTTGACTTTTATGAAAGGTAGATAAACTAAAAATAAATAGATAAAATATCAATTAGCTAAATAAAAGAAAATATTTTTATAATTTTTATTTTATGATAAAACAAAATAAAAGAGTCAAAACTAGCTAAAAGCAGAGATATTAGACCTAAAACTAAATATTAAAGCGCTAATATGTGTAAAATTTTTGGGAGGGTCAAAAATTACATGTCTACAACTGCCCCTCTTTGACTGGAAACACGAAGAGTTTTCAGACAAAGAATGACAATACATGTTTTTGACCCGACCTTTATTTAAAAGAGTAGAAAACTAAAAGGAAAAAGGATGTGACCGAGTCTTAGTTTTGGACAACCTACATATCCCGGGTTATAAGGGAATCAGGTCGCGTGTAGTTCAAGGAGAGTGATGGAATGATGAGTTGCAAAGTCGAGTGAAGTTCCGTTCCGTCGAGGTTCCGGTCCGCAGTCCTGGTATTACATCAAAATCAAAAATGAAAAATACTAACTAAGCCTATCAGCTATGAGTTACAAGATTCCTATCTATAAATCTTTTGAAGCTTGATCTTGAGTCTTGAATGGTGCTTCATGCAAGCTTTTGATTTGAACCTTGATGCTTGCTAGCTGCAGGTGCTAGTTTGTTCTTTTTTAGCTATACGGATGTCGGTGGGACAGGCAAAGCTCGTGACTTCAGTCATGTCTTGAGCAATCCACATCTTGTCTCCGCTTCTACATTTGGATTCACTTCTCTTTTTTCTTTTTCTTTTATTCTGGATTGAGACTCCTTATTTTGGTCGTCTCGAACCCTGTGCCTCGAGGTATAACCTGCTTAGACACCAAAACAAATAAACGAACAAAATTTATCTGCCCCAGTTTTCACTAGGAAAATTTCATGAGTTATATTTAGAAAAAACTCTAAACTATTTCATTATTGAAAGCAATAAAAGGTCGGGAATAGTGTGCCCCGAAAGTAACATGATGATTTTTTTTTGATGGTGTTTCCTTATTTTCGAAATGATGTCTCAACTAAGGATTGATATACCTTATGTTGGGAAATGTGGCCATGGAATGGAATACCCTATATTGGCAAAGATATCAGGGAGTGGTGTACCCTGCATTTAAGACCAAATCAACTAGGGAGTGGATACCCTATGTTGGAAAAGAAGACTAGGGAGTGGAGACCAAGATAAAATAAACTAGGGATTGGATGCCCTATGTTGGAAAAGAAGACTAGGGAGTGGAGACCCTATGTCTAAAATAAAATAAACTAAGGATTGGAGACCCTATGTTGGAAAATCATCAACTAGGGAGTGGAGACCCTTTGTTGGCATCAGGTTATGTTGGCATCAGGTTATGCTGGCATCAACTAGGGAATGGAGACCCTATGTTGGCATCAGGTTATGCTGGCATCAACTAGGGAATGGAGACCCTATGTTGGAAAATGAGACTACTGAATTGTGTACCTATGCTAAAATGAATCAAGAAGAATTTTTTGTTTTTCGATTTTTTTTTTGTTGAGAAAATCATTCTTTTAAACAAATTGCCCCAATGCTTATTTTCTGAGGACACAAATAAACTATTTTTTAAAAACAAGAATTCTTCTTTTTTTTTTAAATTTAAAATAACCCAGGAGAAAATTCATCAGACTAGGTTTTCTTGTCTTAGGAGAAAGATTCATCAGACTAAGATGTCTATCCTAAGAGAAAGTTCACCAGACTAGTTTTTCTTTTGGGTATCTTAGGAGAAAGATTCATCAGACTAAGACGTTTATCCTAGGAGAAAGATTCATCAGACTAGGGTTTTTTATTATCTTAGGAGAAAGATTCATCAGACTAAGACGTTTATCCTAGGAGAAAGATTCATCAGACTAGGGTTTTTTATTATCTTAGGAGAAAGATTCATCAGACTAAGACGTTTATCCTAGGAGAAAGATTCATCAGACTAGGGTTTTTTATTATCTTAGGAGAAAGATTCATCAAACTAAGATTTCTATCCTAGGATAAAGTTCATCAAACTAGGTCTTCTATCTTAGGAGAAAGGTTCATCGGACTAAGATTTCGATCCTAGGAGAAAATTCATCAGACTAGGTCTTTTTTTGTTTTGGCGTTTATCCTATGAGAAAGATTCATCAGACTAGGTTTTATTTATCTTAGGAGAAAGATTCATTAGACTAGGGTTTTTTATTATCTTAGGAGAAAGATTCATCAGACTAAGATTTCGATCCTAGGAGAAAATTCATCAGACTAGGTCTTTTTTTTTGGGGTATCTTAGGAGAAAGATTCATCAGACTAAGATTTCGATCCTAGGAGAAAATTAATCAGACTATGTCTTTTTTTTTGGTATTTTAGGAGAAAGATTCATCAGACTAAGATTTCTATCCTAGGAGAAAGTTCATCAGACTAGGTTTTCTATCTTAGGAGAAAGATTCATCAGACTAAGATTTTGATCCTAGGAGAAAATTCATCAGACTAAGTCTTTTTTTTGTGTGGTTATCTTAGGAGAAAAATTCATCAGACTAAGATTTCTATTGGGAGAAAATCCATCAGACTAGGAATTTTTATCCTAGGAGGAAAATGTGAAGAGAAATGACAACATTTTATGCACACTCGCAAGACAAATAAAGGCAAAGATTTGAGAAACTTCCCTTTTTGTCGGCTCTTCCCTTATTTTTTTTTGAACCAAATTCCTTGCAGTGCTTTGTTCCTGTTACAAACAAAGAAAATTTTGTCAGTTTTAAAAAGTGGTGGTCGGTTTGTTGCCTTGAGTCTTTGGCACCTTGGTTTTTGCTCAATCAGCTTGAGTCAGTTTCAAGAGATCTTTTGCTCTGCATCAACCCTAATTGTTTCAAATCCACTACCGTTTGTATTTGTGGCTCAGTCAGCCTTATATCAAAAGAGATTTCTTTTCTTGGATAACATTTTCTGATATCGTGAATGGCTTTCTTTTTGGAGCAATTTGTTTGGCAGAGAGAATCACAGCTGGTAAGAGCCTTTTGCATGATGCACACACTTCATAGTCATTGTTCGGTACTACAGAGGATCCCTAATTAACCTTGAGGTTATCTTTGCTTGCTGTGACCAAATAGGCTGACAAGAGTCTTTTGGGGAAGTCTTTGCATGAATCCTCAATGCATGTTGAATGTAAAAATTGAGTGCGCTGGCCAAATTTACTTTGTGCAACTGAAAAGCTGGTAGCAGATTTTAAAATCTTTTCTTGCTTGTTTTGACAAGGACTGACTCAGGGTGAAGGAAACAATGTGCAAAGAGACAAGTATTAACAAGAAATTCCCCTGTCGGTGTGAACAACTATTTTTTGACCACACCCAAATTCTATACTATTTTTTGCTATAAATATTA
>ML403207.1:4792-34585 GCA_005239525.1 Nicotiana knightiana
CGACGTATTTGCATCCGTTTAGCCCCGTTTCCATTTCAAATTCACCTACACATAAAATAAACCCCATTAGGCACATACGACGTGTATTTTATCATTAAAGCTCATAAAATGCAAGGTATATAATGCTTAAAATCATGAATTCTAGCCACGCATCACACCTTCACAACATCAAAATCCTTTTGGAGCTCGGAATTTTAAAACACATTACACTGCTAGCAATAGGGGTCGACCATTCTATAACTATTGTAAAATGCCAGGCCACATAAAGGACAAATATTACAAGCTACATGGATATCCCCAGAACAATTCATACAACAATCAAAACTTAAATCGCACTAACACTCAACAATTCAACCAGGGAAATAACTCAGGTCAAACTCAAGGTCACAAATTCAATAGAGGGAAAGGAGCAGTGGCAAATATACATGGAGTCCCAGCTGATTTGCTCCATGAAAAGGAAGATGATCCAACCTTAATGTCAGCTTGACAAAAGAGCAATACTGCCAGTTAATGAATTTGCTGCAACAATTTCAAACAAGAGGATCTCCCAGCAATGCCAATATCACCAGTGGTGTTGTTAACTTTGCAGGTATTGTGGTCTGCACTTCTTCTATTGACTTTGAAAAACCATCGTGCAAATTTTTTGAATCTAAGACTAACTTTTGGATCATAGACTTAGGAGCCTCTAACCATATGACCTTTAATAAAACTACACTTAGTAATATAACAACATTACCATACCCAGTGTTGATAAGCCTACCAAATGGATATAAGGTGAAAGTGCTTGAATTTGGGGATGTGATACTCAATTCTAAAATTACTCCACACAAAGTCCTTATGTTCCATTCTTTAAGTACAACCTGATTTCTGTCAATTCTCTTGCAACACGTCTCAAGTGTATTGTATTTTTCACTGATACACTATGTCTGTTGCAAGCCCCTTCAGTGAAGAGGCCTCAGGTGATTGGTAGTAGCAAAGAGGGATTATACTACCTATGCTCCAGATACTATTTCAAATACTAATGTGTCAATTTCTTGTTGAAATTGTTTTGTTTCTACTAGTTCCAATAGTGAAGTCTTCAGTAATCCTTCTCGTTCACATCCTCATTCAACAAATGTAAATACTTCATTCACAATAATAAGAATGAGTCTTCAAATGTGTTACATAAACATGATGTAAATGTCTTGTGGCATAATAGGCTTGGACATGTTCCCTTTGTCAAAATGAGAGGAATATCCTCAATACATGTGAACTTCTCACCTAAAACCCTTCACTTTTTCCATTTTCCCCATGGCTAGACAAGCCAGACTTCCATTTCCACAAAGAACCAACACCTCTACCCAAATTTTCCAATTAATAAATGTTGACATATGGGGATCCTACCATGTTGCTACACATAATAATTACAAGTACTTCCTCCTTTTAGTGGATGATTTTAGTAGGTCCAATTGGACTCATTTGTTAAGCAACAAAAGCAATGCCCTACAGACCCTTAAAGCCTTCGTAAACATGATTAAGAACCAATTTGACACCTCTATGAAAACCATCAGATTTGATAATGGACTGGAGTTTACCAGTCATGAAGCCACCATATTTTATCAATACAAAGGGATTATTCACCAGAAAACATGTCCTTATACTCCTCAACAAAATGGGGTAGTGGAGAGGAAACACAAATATCTCCTTGAAACTGCTAGGTCACTCATGTTTCAATCCAAATTACCAACTAAATATTGGCGAGAATGCATTTTGACAGCAACTTACCTGATTAACATATTGCCCACCACATACCTAAAAAACAAATGTCCTTTTGAACTCCTATATCACAAGAAGCCCAATTATTTTCACTTGAGGAGTTTTGGTTGTCTTTGCTATTTTACTGTGCCTAAGGTGCACAGAGACAAATTTGAGCCCAGGACAACTCCTCATGTTTTTGTGGGCTATCCCTTTGGGACAAATGGTTACAAGGTGTTAAGCCTAGCCACTAGAAAGATTCATGTTTCAAGAGATGTAGTGTTATGTGAAAGTGTCTTTCCTTTCTCTCTAGGGTCTAAGAATGTCTCCTTGTACAATATCCTCAAATCAGGTTCTTTTCCTACTTACATTGAAGGAAGCAGTCCACATTCTAATGTTCAAACTCCTACAGATATCACATCTCCAGAAATGCATCAATCCCCTGAATCCTCACATGCTAATGATACTACAATGCATACATCAGACATCTTATCCTTTCATCATTCACCTGTCTCTGCAACTTCACATGAGACTACCAGTCATCATTCACCAACACCTACCCAATCAGAAACACCTATACTAAGAAAATCCAGCAGAACACATAAAACTCCTACTTACCTCAAGGATTATATTTGTAACTTGCCTAACACATCTCATCATACTTCTCTTCAAGATTTAAGTGCACTCTTTTCCAACCATAGTTATGTTACACCTGTTGCCTTATGTTCTGAAAGTCAACACTTAGTGACAAATTTTTGTCATGCTAGTGAGCTATCCTCACATGGAGAGGCAGCACTCAGTCCTGCATGGCAAGCATCCATGACACAGGAATTTAAGGCTCTCTATGCCAACCACACTTGGGACTTAGTACCCTTGCCAGCTGGAAAGCAGGCAATAGGCTGCAAATGGGTCTATAAGATTAAGCATAAACCAGATGGTAGTATAGAGAGATTTAAGGCTAGATTTATGGTGAAAGGGTATACTCAACAAGAAGGGATTGACTATACAGAAACCCTATATTGGTGGTGAAAGGGTATACTCAAGATGACAACAGTTAGAGTCTTATTTACTGTTGCTGTTGTCACGACCCAAAACCTAACATGTCGTGATGGCGCCTATCGTGGGACTAGGCAAGCCTAAATTCAACATTTCCTTTCTAGTACGGTAAAAATACATTTTTAAAATAACAGAGGAAAGATTTAACATTTAAATAGAAGCCTTTTTTAACTAAGATTTATCCAAATCATGATACAATCACCCCAAACATTGGGGCGTCACGGAGTACATGAGCATCTAACAATGAAACAAAAATCCACAACAATATCTAGAGTAATAAACTGAAAATAAAGATAAACTAAGGAAGGGAAATCAAGGTTTGCGAACGCCATGCAGCTACCTCGATAGTCCCAAACTCCAATGCCTAAATCAGCAATCGTCGCCGTGACTAAAAACACATGAATCTGCACACAAGGTGCAGGGAGTAATGTGAGTACACCAACTCAATAAGTAACAAGTCCAAACTATGGATTGAATATAGTGACGAACTCAACTAGTGCAAATAATATGAAATAAATGTACAGAACGTAAACATGCTCTTAAAACAATTAGGCAATTCATAATTGGGAAGTAAAACAGATCCGTACAGTGTAATGAATATGACTCTACTGCCACTAAATGCCAATGCACATACTGTAAGTGATGCACCATGATGTCAGTCTCAATGCCTTCACTCCCGATATCTCAACCACTCAGTACTGTATACGGCTCATACAGCCCAGGGAAGATCCATCCCAGAATATATATACAATGCTGACCATAGGTCACCCAGTACCCAGGAACAAGGGCAATCCAGCCCTATGGAGAAGATCCATCTCCAGGTAACAAGTACTTCGGACAAGATCCATGTCCAGGGAAGATCCATCCCAGGATATATATACAATGCTGACCATAGGTCACCCAGTACCCAGGAACAAGGGCAATCCAGCCCTATGGAGAAGATCCATCTCCAGGTAACAAGTACTTCGGACAAGATCCATGTCCAGGGAAGATCCATCCCTCAATCATATCAACCACGCTCTGCGTTGTGTTACAGACTCCTAGAGGGACTCCTACAGCCCAAGCGCTATCATAATCATCAATATAACTGATGAGTGGCTAGAATTCATGATTTTAAGCATTATATACCTTGCATTTTATGAGCTTTAATGATAAAATACACGTCGTATGTGCCTAATAGGGTTTGTTTTATGTGTAGGTGAATTGGAAATGGAAACGGGGCTAAACGGATGCAAATACGTCAAAGAATATGTGAGAGGGGACGCCCGGACGATAGCCGGGTGTCAGAGCCAAACCGCCTGGGGTAGCCTGGCGTTACCCAGGCGTTAGACCCATAACGCCTGGGTGCCTATTTCGGTGAGGTCCGAGTTTTGACGGGTTTTAAGTGTTTCCAAGTTAGAATAGAAGTCTTTGACACGTTTAGGGTTCATTCTAAACATATAAATAGACCCAAAAACATCACATTAAGGGCGGCGGAGGCAGGACTTTTGACAGGGAGCTTATGCAGATTTTTGGACAGAGGATTCTACTTAGTTTTTCTTCTCTTCTCGTCTTTTAGTTTTATAGTTCATTAGTTCTAGAGTATTGGGTGTTACATGAAAGTTGTAGTTGAAGCTTGAATTATTCTTATTGTTTATCTTAATTGGTTTGTTTATTCAATCTTGTGCTTAATTATTCAATTGCTTGATCATCAATTGACTACTATCTACGAATCTAGGGTTGAACTCGGGAGAGGGAATTCTAGATTGCATATAAGATTGGGTAGAGCAAGATCTTAACCCTTCAGGGGAGCGGATTTGCGGTTAGGATAGGAATATACCTAATCGCCTTGCTTGGTTATTATACGGGAATTATTAATGCGTTCTTGTTAATCCTGATTCCATAGGAATATAGGCATTAGGTTAGCTTGAATAGGCGAGTTGTACTTCGGGAGAAGGCTACGAGCAATATTAACCTCGTCAATCAATAAACCTGATTAGAAGATTTAGGTCGAAAACTCAACGTGATTGTTTAACAACCCATAACTCTAGAATATCAATTTACCTTGAATTCATCTTTAAGTTAGTTGTCTATTTAATCTTTTGATTTACTATTTTAGATTAATTCTAGTTAAATATTTGTTTGAGTTTAGTTTAGTGGATAGTTAATCACAAGTCCCTGTGGGTACGATATCTGGACTTAAAATCCTATATTACTTGTCGACCACGTACACTTGCGTGTGCATTGGGAAATCAACCAACAATAACCGCTGCGACATGCAGCCCGATCCCATAACTGTCACTCATACTCAGGCTCTCGGCCTCACTCAGTCATCAATCTCTCCAGTCTCACCCACGAGATCACAATGTCATGCAAACAAACCTAGAACAATGATATGAAGAATCCCTAAATAACTGAGACTGGGATATGATATAAAAATGCATGAACATGACTGAGTACGGAATATAATTGAAACTAGGGATATGACAGCAAGAAACAACCACCAAGGGTCCCAACAATACGACATAAATCCTAAACATGATATCTAGCATGATTTACAACTCAATTACTTTATCACATGATGAAAACATGGATACCAATAGGATAGTGTCACTAAATGGTTCCATGGAATCACCCAGGTCACAATTCTCACGGTTCACGCTCGCACACCCGTCACTTGGCATGTGCATCACCTCAATACCAATCACATAACACATAAATTTGGGTTTTGAACCCTCAGGGCCAAGTTTGGAAGCGTTACTTACCTCAAACCAAGCAAATCTCTACTCTATGATGCCTTTGCCCCTTAATTCGGCCTCCGAACGTCCCGAATATATCCACAATTAGTAAAACACAATCGATTTATGATAAAGGCATCAAACCCACAAGAAAAGTATTAAATTATAGCCAAAAATCCGAAATTGGCCTAAACCCGGCCCCCGGGCCTATGTCTCAAAATCTGACAAAAATCACAAAACCCAAAAGCCCATTCACTCACGAATCTATTCATACCAAATTTACCAAAATCCGACCTCAATTTCCCCTCCAAAACCCCAAGGTTCACTCTCCAATTCCCAAGACCTAAATCCCCAAATTTCCAATTCTAATCCCTAATTAAATGATGAACAAAGCCATAGATTCACGGAAATTAGACCAATACGGGTTAGAATCACTTACCCCAACTTACTCCTTCAAAACATTTGAAAAATCACCTCTCTCCCGAGCTCCCCAATCAAAAAATCAAAAAGGAAAGACAAAACCTCGAGCTGGGGTTTTCTACCCAGCAAAAACCGCACCTGCGGTCCTAGTTCCGCACCTACGGAACCACATCTACGAACAGGGCTGCGCTTCTGCATAAATTCATTCAAAGACTAGATCCGCACCTGCGATCACTTGACCACGTCTGCTGCCATCACAGATGCGGGACCCAAGCCGCACATGCAATCCAACTGCGCATCTGCGCCTCTCAAACCGCTTATGCGACCACCGCAGATGTGGGATTTCCATCGCACCTGCGGTCTGAGCCCAAGCCTTCCTTAGCCGCACTTGCGGCTCTTCCTTCTCTTATGCGGCCTCACACCTGCGGTTCCCACTCTGCATGTGCGGAAAACACCAGTAGTAGCAACTTCAGCTGCATTTTTCCAACTCCAAACACTCTGATAGCCACCCGGAATCACCCCGAGGACCTCGGGACCTCAACCAAACATACCAATAAGTCGTATAGCTCCATATGAAATTTGTCGTACTTTCGAATCACTAAAAACAACATTAAATTACCAAATTACACTCGGATTACAGCCTAAGAACTTCTAAACTTCCAAATTTTGCAAAGACGCCGAAACCTATCAAACCACGTCCGAATGACCTCAAATTTTGCACACAAGTCAAAGATGACACCAAAAACCTATTCCAACTTTCAGAATTCCATTCCGACCTCGATATCAAACTTTTCAACTGCCGACCAAAATAGCCAAATTTTCAGTTTTTGCCAATTCAAGCCTAATTCTACTACGGACCTCCAAATCACCTTACTGACGTGCTCCTGAGTCCAAAATCACCTAACGAAGCTAAAAGCCATAAAATTTTGAATCCGAGGTCATTTACACACAAGTGAACATCTGATTAACTCTTCCAACTTAAGCTTCTAATAAAGAGACTACGTGTCTCAATTTCTCTCCTAAACCACTCCCGACCTGAACCAACCAATCTGATACGATATAATACCGATGTAAAGCGCAAAAGATGCTGAAATGGGGGAAACGGGGCTAAAACTCTCAAAACAACTGGCCGAGTCGTTACAACGTTGAAGAAAGGCCGGGACATATTTCAACTTGATATAAGTAACGCATTCCTCCATGGTGATCTATATGAAGAGGTGTACGTGGAGGTGCCACCAGGTCTTTTAATTAATCAAGCTGGTCCACAAAAGGGGATTTGCAAACTAAACAAATCTTTATATGGGCTGAAACAACCCAGCAAGCAATGGTATGCTAAGCTGACTGAAGCCTTGTCATCAATGGGTTTCAAACACTCAGAAAATGATTATTCACTCTTCTCCAAGAAAACTTCTCCTACACTATCTTTGTAGTTGTGTATGCTGATGATTTATCATCACTGGTACTGATTCAGTGGAGATAGCCAATTTGAAGTCATTCCTTGACAAGCAGTTCAGAATCAAGGACTTGGGGAAACTTCACTACTTTTTGGGTCTAGAGGTCCTTTACAAGTCAGATGGTGTCATCATATCTCAAAGGAAGTTCACCCTAGACTTGTTAAAAGAATATGATTATTTTTCTTATAGCAGCTTGTCTTCTCCCCTTGATCCTGTTGTAAAATTGAAGGCTGGTGAAGACAGTTTTTTCCCTGACCCCACATATTACAGAAAATTAGTGGGAAAACTGAACTTCCTCACTAACACCAGACTGGGTATAGCCTACAGTGTGCAGCTCCTCAGCCAGTTCATGCAGGCACCTAGAGATACACACTTAACAACAACCTTTCATCTTTACCTCAAGACAGATCCCACACTTGGTATATTTTTCTCCAATGACACTGATTGCTCCATCTCTGCCTATTGAGACTCTAACTGGGCATCATGCCCTGAATCTAGGAGATCTTCCACTGGTTATATTGTTCTGGTTGGAGACAGTCCCATTAGCCGGAAATCTAAGAAACAAGAAACAATTTCCTTGTCCTCAGCTGAAGCTGAGTATAGGTCTCTCAGGAAAGTGGTTGGGGAACTGGTATGGTTAAGCAGATTGTTTGAAGAGTTTACTATCCCACAGTGCAGTCCCATCACTATTTTTTGCAACGATCAATCTACCATCCACATTTCTCACAATCTTGTTTTCCATAAGCGGACAAAACACATTGAGGTCGACTGCCACTTTGTAAGGAACAAACTTCAGAAAGGCTTGACCTCTCTTCAACATATAGCCCCTACTGACCAATTGGCTGACATTCTTACCAAAGCACTCACAGGAGTTAAACATAATATTGTTCTTGGCAAGATGGTTGTGAGATCCTCTCATCCAACTTGAGGGTGGGTATTGAGATATAGTTAGATAAGCATTTTTGTTTCAGTTAGTTAAGTTAAATGTAATATGCTGAGTCAGCAACTTTTACATTGTAGATAGCTTAGATAGCTTTTATTTCAAGCTACATGTGTACATATATACACACATTGTAATAATGAAAATGAAGTGAGTCACATTTTACAATTTCTTCTCATATGCTCTCCTCCCAGATATTTTCTCTTACTCAGAATATTCTAGAGCCGCCATTGGAGCTCCTCTGCGAGCTTCATTCTTTCTTCAATTGTCAATCTCAATATTATACATTGACAATTTAAATATTTTTTACATTATGAGTAAATTTTAACATATGATAGTCATTCAGTTACCATTTTGCTATGTTACCCGTCAATATTTATCATAAAAATTTATCTATAATTACCTTATATATGACCTAACTGTGTACATATTTTTTAAAACATCAGGCACTGCGTAGCATGTAGCTGTATTATGTTGGTTGTTACCCTCTTCTAGTGGTAACATGTATTCAAGTACTTGTTACTTGATACTTGTAGTGGATTATATTGTTGATTGACGTTAATGAAACTATTTGGAGCGGGTATAATTTTGTGTTCTTGCCACGAGGAAAAATATCAAAATATGGGAATGGAGAAATTGGAATCTTCCCTTTAAATTGGTCTTACCTGATATGAATATGAATATAATTATGTTAGTGCGTATAAAATATAAGATTGTTATAAATAAAAATAGAGTAAAGATCTATCATGCTATTGGGCTCTACTTGCACTCCTACTTCTCTATAATTGTTCAGTCTTCATGCCATAATCATGTTGCGTTCTTCATTCTCTTGAGTTGTTCCTTCTTGAACATTATTAGTGTATTTCCTTAATTCTCACATGTTTGTAGGAAAATGTCATAATAAGGTCTAGTGAACATTTTTAATATGTGGGTTGTAGGATATTATTTTGAAAAGAAAAAGTGAACACAAAATAAATTTTTGAATGAGGAAAAATATAATTGGTTTATGCTCCTACTCGAAACAAATCACGCCCCCCAAGTTGTTGGGATGGAAGGGGGAGTGCCAAAATCTTTCAAAAGAAACCAACTAACCAAGCAGACACATTGTAACAGTCCAACCCACTAGTGATATTATTTACTTGGACATAGGCTCTGTCATGGGCGGCTTTCTAGCCATGCCTCATGACCCCTTGAACGCGCCCCGTGGCGTCCTGGCAATCCTCCCAACGCCTAGCGCCACAGACAGGCCCGTGGTCTTGGCTGCGCCAAGTGACAAGCACGCATGTGCCTCTGTCGCCCCACCAATATCCCTCACTAGTGCCCAGCCGCAAACAGCTGCCAACAGCGCCGCGTGCGCAGATCGTGATGCTAGAGACAAAGTTGCTGACAACAGACATGTTTCTACCTTGTAGGAAACTAAGTCCTTTTCATTGTAAATATAGAGTAGTTTTATTCCATGTAATTTCATTATGTTCCTCTAGCTTAATTAGGTCAAGTTGTGTAGCTTTGGTTTTTTTTTAAGCATTATTAGAGGGGATCAAGCAATCAAAACTTTCTAGCAAACAATTATCTATACTGGTGCCTCTCCCCCTCGACACCGCGTTCCCTTTTTTGTAATAGCTTTCACTTATGCAATCAAGCTTTCTTTCAAGTCTCTTTACTGTTCTCTCAATTGTTCTTGACATCGATTTTCCCATACGACACTGACAATATCGTCTAGCGTACGGAGGGGACCTCAGTTGGCGGACAACAGCTGTACTGACATCAGTTGCTTAGAATTACGTCGCCCTTCAAAGGAACATCAGGAAGGTGCCACGTAACAGTTGGTATCAGAGCCTAGGCTCGACACGGACGAGGGAACGCATTGCCATTACCACCATTTCTGACCATGGTGAATCATGGGGACCGCATTGCGGACCCTGAGGAGACGGTTGACGTATTACGACCCATTGTATATACAGTTCCTAAACTACAAACCAGCCTAGTGCAAAGGTTGGACGACCTGGACCGCAGAATGATCCAGGCCGAAGTTGACATAGAAAACATCAGTCGCGACTCTGAAAGAGACTGGCAAACGGCAGCTACTGAGGCAGCCAAAATTTTTGGAAAATTCGAGGACCTCAGACAGGATCTTGGTGGGGATTTAGCCTACAGGGCATAAGAGGCAGACAGTGTGACTGCCATGCAGCAAGATATAGACAACTTGATAGGCCAGCTCAATATTGTTAATGCTGCTCTACAAGGTTTGCTTGGAGGAGGTGGAAATCAAATCAGGGGTGCTGTGAACCTCGCCCCCATGGCACAAAAACTAAAAATTCCTGAACCAAAGCCATACAACGAAGCTCAGAATGCTAAAGAAGTGGAGAATTTCATCTTCGACATCGAGCAGTACTTCGATGCCGTGGGAGGCCTAGAAGAAGCCAAGAAGGTAGCAACTGCTGCCATGTATATTCAGGGTGATGCTAAGCTCTGGTGGCGAGTGAAGTATGAAGCCATCAGGGCCGGTGAAGATGCTTTGAAGACATGGGAAGAACTGAAGGAAACAATACGCTTACAGTTCTTCCCCGAGAATGTTGAGTATAATGCAAAGAGGAAACTACGGGAGCTCTGACAGACCAGATCAGTGCGGGACTACGTGCGAGAATTCTCCGCACTCATGTTGAACATCCGTGACATGGGGGACAAAGACAAGCTCTTCACATTCCTGGAAGGGTTGAAACCTTAGGCCCTCATGGAGCTGCAAAGACAATGGGTAAATACCCTACCCAAGGTGATCCAAGCACCGGAATGCCTTGGGGACTACCAAGTGGAAACTCGGAAGTATAGGCCTCCACCACCTATCCGAGAGGGATACAAATGAGGCCAGCCTAACAATGGTGGCCCTAGCAGAAGTGGGGGAGATCGGAGTGCACCCAAATCTAAGGCTCCTTCCGCAGGCAGCAACAGTGTTGCGTCTAACAACAATGATCGGGGGAGAAAGCTCCCCTCAGGATACCATCATTGCGGTGGTCTACATTGGAATAACGAATGCTCACATGCACAGATGAGGGTCCATCAAGCTTATGATGATGGGACGAATGACGAAGAAGACGATGCAGAGCAGACCGAACCAGTCGGTGCCTTCAATGCAATTGTGGGTTCTATTTTTGAGGCCTTAGCAGGAACCAGTGCTGGTATCCGTAAGAAGAAGGACCCCTGCCCAATCCCCAAGAAAGGGAAAAAGAAGATGAATGAAGGGACTCCTCTTAAACAAAACAGGATCTTGATGTTCGTTGAACTGAAGGTAAATGGCAAGCCCATTCGGGCGATGATAGATACAGGTGCTACCCACAACCACTTAGTGTCAACTCAGGTAGAGCGACTTGGCATAGTTGTAGGAAAGGGCAGAGGTCACGTCAAGGATATCAACTCACCTCATCAGCCAGTGGGTGGAATAGCCAAAGGAGTACAAGTGAAGATGGGTCCTTATGACGGAAAGTTCAACTTGCGCGTGGTGATCATAGATGACTTTGAGTTGATAGTTGGGCTGGAATTCTTGAGGCAAACCAACACCATGCCCGTACCATATGAGGACATGCTTCTAATGATGGTAGTAAATAGGGCCAAGCCCTGCATTATCCCGTGCATGTCCGTGAAAATGGCCTCTGAGAACATCTCGACCTCGCAGCTGAAGAAGGGAGTCAAAAGACATGAACCTATGTTCCTGGCTACCCTATGCATTGAAGAGGTAGAGCGCTCTCGGGTCCCATCTCTACACTCGTAAAGGAGATACTATTGGAATTTGAAGATGTCATGCCACGGGAGATTCCAAAGCGACTTCCGCCTAGGCACACTGTGGACCATGAGATTGAGTTAGTGCTGGGTGAGAAGCCACATGCCTGGGCACCTTATAGAATGTCATAACCCAAACTCACCGAGCTTCAGAGACAATTGACGGAGATGCTAGACACATGGATCATTGTACCCTCAAAGTCCCCATATGGGTCCCCTTTGCTTTTCCATAAGAAACATGATGGTAGTCTACGAATCTGTGTGGATTATCGGGCTTTAAATAAAATCACTGTGAAGAACAAGTATCCTATTCCTCTCATGGCAGACTTGTTCGATAGACTGGGGAGTGCAACGGTGTTCACGAAAATTGACCTGAAGACAGGGTATTGGCAAGTCCGAATTGCTGAGGGCGATGAACACAAGACGACCTGTGTGACAAGATATGGGTCGTTCCACTTCCTAGTTATGTCGTTCGGCTGGACTAATGCTCCAGCTACATTTTGCACCCTGATGAACCAAGTCTTCCGAGAGTATATTGATGAATTTGTGGTGGTCTATTTGGATGACATTGTGGTTTATATCCAGACACTGGAAGAACACCTGGAGCATTTGCGGAAGGTCCTAGCCTGATTGCGGGAGCATGAATTATACGCAAAGCTATCCAAGTGCTCCTTTTCTCAAAAACAGATCGACTTCCTCGAACATTTCATTGAGGAAGGGCGGATCAAGATGGACCAGCAAAAGATCCAAGCCATCACCGATTGACTGCCACACAAGGATATCCACGCCTTAAGGGTGTTCCTTGGCCTATGAAATTTCTATCGGCGATTTGTGAAGAATTACTCCCTTATCGCAATGCTATTGACAGAACTCCTTAAGAAGGTCATGCCTTGGGATTGGGGTCCTAGATGAGCGGAGGCCTTCAACACATTAAAAAAGGCTATGTCCAGTAGCCCCGTCTTGGCCCTTCCTGATTTGGCCAAGCCATTCGAGGTACAAACGGATGCTTCCGACTATGCTCTTGGCGGAGTCTTGCTACAAGTCGGGCATCCCGTAGCATATGATAGCCGGAAGCTGAAGGATGTAGAGCGGCACTATACTGCCCATGAGAAAGAACTACTGGCTGTCGTTCATTGCTTACGCCTTTGGAGGCATTATCTACTGGGATCCCCGTTCGTGGTCAAGACAGACAACACAGTTTTTAGTCATTTCATGACCCAACCGAAGCTGAATGGCCGACAGGCCCGATGGCAGGAACTCCTAGCATAATTTCATTTCAACCTGGAGTACCGAAGTGGGAAGACTAATCATGTTGCTGATGCGCTCACTCGAAGAGCTGATCTAGAGTCAGTGTGCATACTCGCCACCCTAAGGGGGAGTGAAGTAGCTACCACCATAAAAGACCAGATACAGAATCTACTCATCAGGGATCCTGCTGCACAGCATTTGGTTGATCTAGTAGGACAGGGCAAAACTCGCCAGTTCTACATGGAGGATGGGTTGTTGAAGGTAAAAGGGAACCGGCTATATGTTCCTAAAGGAGGAGATCTGAGAAGAACTCTTTTTGGCAGAATGTCACGACACTTTGTGGGCCGGCCATCCCGACGAAGAACGCACCATGGCATTACTTCGTCGTGCATATTATTGGCCTCAAATGGCCGACGACGTCGCTCAGTATGTGAGGACTTTTCTAGTATGCCAGAAGGACAAGTCCGGCCGCTTGACACAAGCGGGACTCTTGGACCTTGGGAAAGCGTGTCTATGGATTTCATCACCGGATTGCCCAAGGTCGGAGATCTCACAACTATCTTGGTTGTGGTGGAACAGTTTTCCAAGTATGCCACTTTATTGCAGCACCTCAATATATATCAGCAGAAGATACAGCTAGACTCTTTTTCTCCCATATCGTCAAATATTGGGGCCTGCCCAAAGACATCGTTAGTGATCGCGATTCACGCTTCACTAGCAACTTCTGGACCTAACTATTTAAGTGCCTCGGGCCAAAATTGAGTCATAGCTCAAGCTTTCATCCACAATTTGATGGCCAGATGGAGCGGTTCAATGGTATGTTGGAGGAATATCTCCGCCACTTTGTTACTGGATCGCAAAAGAATTGGATGAAGCTTCTGGCCTCGATGCTGCTCAAATGTGTTTCAGTTCACAAAAGAGCTTTAGTACAAACAAAATCGCTTTTGAAATTGTTACCGTACAGCAACCGCTACTCCCACACACCGTGAATGCACCAAATATGTCCAAGTCTCCTCGTGCTGCTAGCTTCTCAAAAGAATGGAAGCGAAATTTGGAGATAGTGCGGAGCTATCTTGTCAAAGACCAAAAGCGGATGAATAGGCATGCTGATCAGAATCGTCGCTTTGTTGAATACCAAGTAGGAGACAAAGTGATGATCAAAATCCCAAAGCGGTACTTGTTTGCAGGGATCCATGACCCTCGCCTATTGCAAAAATATATTGGACCTTTGTCCATTGAAAGACGCATTGGGAAAGTTGCATACCGGGTGATACCCCAGCTTGGTGGAAAATCCATCCCGTCTTCCATGTCAGCCTTCTGAAACATTTTCGGGAAGACACGGAGGATCCTTCACGGAGCCAACTCACAATACCCAGTATTCGAGGCCCCAATTCAACCGGAAAAAGGCGTGCCGAAACTATTCTTGATGATCGGGTTATTCATGTCTCAAGGAAGGATCACCAAGAGTTTTTGGTGACATGGCAAGGGTGTGATGCAAAGGAGAATACTTGGGAAAGGAGAACAAACCTCAAAGCCTATAAGAGCCTAATTGAAGATTATTTTGCAAGTAAGGCGTCGAGGACGTCGCAAACTCAGGTGAGGGAGAATATCATGGGCGGCTTTCCATCCATGCCCCATGACCTCTTGGACTTGCCCCGTGGTGTCCTGGCAAGCCTCCCAATGCCTAGCACCACAGACGGCCCCGTGGCCTTTGTTATGCCAACCGACAAGCGTGCATGTGCCTCTATCGCCCCACCGATATCCTCGCTAGCGCCGAGCCGCAAGCAACTGCCAACAGACAATGCCGCGCGCGCAGATCGTGATGCCAGAGATAAAGTAGCTGACAACAGACCTGTTTCTACCTTGTAGGAAACTAAGTCATTTTCATTGTAAATATAGAGTAGTTTTATTCCATGTAATTTCATTATGTTCCTCTAGCTTAATTAGGTCAAGTCATGTAGCTTTGGTTTATTTTTTTTAAACATTATTAGGGGGGATCAAGCAATCAAAAGTTTCTAGCAAGCAATTCTCTATATTGGTGTCTCTCCCCCTCGACACCGCGTTGCCTTCTTTTGTAATAGCTTTCATTTATGCGATCAAGTTTTCTTTCAATTCTTTTTAATGTTCTCTCAATTGTTCTTGACATCGATTTTCCCGTACGGCACTGACAATCTCGTCTAACGTACGGAGGGGACCTCAGTTGGCGGACAACAGCTGTACTGACATCAGTTGCTTAGCCTTACATCACCCTTTCAAGGAACATTAGGAAGGCGCCGCGTAACAGCTCACATGACTTGAAATCGTGTCACTAGGGTCGAACGCTTATTTATCAACCATCTTAGGGACTCAGCATCCTCGTTGAGGTTTGCCCCAACATTGTTCAAGGTTGCAGGCGGAGTAGTTCTGATAGCATAAGAAACATCTTAGTAGTGATATTATTTTCTTTGGGCCTAGGCCTGCAAGGCGTATAAACGGATAATTAAGGTCTAAGACTTGTTTACTTATATATCTAACGTCTCTCCCGTATTTTATTATTAATGTGAGATTTGCTTGTGGTATTACATGGACACATGGACACATCCTCTTGCAACTTAAAAAAGCTTGAAGTTAAACTCACTTTGTTCGTCCTGAAATTTCCACTTGTCTAAGTTACAAATGGCAGGATATACTAAAGGGGTTCTACAAATTGAAATAATGTGGTTCATTGGTTGATATGAGAATAGATAGTTTGATAAAATATCACCTTTTACACCTGCCATCTCTTGAACATGTAACTGGTTACACGTCATGTGAAGCTTTTTGTTATTTGCTATTTCACTTTCTAGTTGCCTAACTCACATGAGTGGGGTTTCTTGGTATAACACCTGTTCACTTCCACTATCAAATCAAATAATGAGAAAAAAGTAACATAATATTACTCCCCTCAGTCCATAATAAATGATTATTTGATCTTTTTCTTATCCAAAATAAGTGATTCTTTTTAAATTTTAAAAATGAATTAATTATTCTTTTCCTATATTATTCTTGGAGTAAATAATATTGAAGAATATGTTATGAATATTTATGTGAAGAGATACTAAATGTTAATATTATCAATTTTATTGCTAATTAATGTGAAAAATGTGAATTCTTAATCTGTGTGAAAAAATCAAAAAATCACTTATTTTGGACCGGAGAGAGTATTAGAAACATTAATATTTGATCCATTGGTCGAGGTAATTTATTAGTGTAAAAGTGGAGGAGCCATCTTTTAATCATCTTCAGAGTTACAGTAATTTTACGGATTCTTGCGGCCTAGTTACCCTCCCAACAAGGCTAATATCATAAGCTTAATTTATTATACTTCTATGTGTATGTTTTTCTTTTTAATTTAAGGACTACACGAATATTATTCCATAAATGATGGAAATTATGACTTGCGTGTCTTTCTAAACGGTAATTAACTTGATCTATTTCCTTCTTTAAAAGATAAAAAAGAAAATATATTAGGAAAATTTTGAAGTTGAAAAAACTTTCCTCTTGAAATATTAAAAAAAGAAAAATCTAAATGTTTCTAAATTTAATATAATATAATTGACTTTAAGAATGAAACAGATATTTCTTAGAAAAAAGGCAATAATCTTCTATATATAGCAGTAAACTATTTTTATGAAATAAACAAGACGCAACACAAAAAGCAGAAACCATCGCTTTAGGAACAAGAATTTTAATAACATTAATTACATTATTTGGAAGGCGGACAACTCTTCACACCCTCTAGGCCTACCCCTTCCAAAATAATATATGAATTTAACTTTTACACGCTCATAATATAAGAAAATTTTATATTATCAAAGTTACTTAAAAAAACAATTACAATTAATCATTCAAAAAGTGAAGGTAGCAACTAATTTAAATATATAAAACATGCTAACTGTTACACGGTAACAAGTAAAATTACACAGAGATAGTATTAATAAATAATAATATTAATGCAAAAGATAAATTAAAGGACTTTTATCAGGATAATGCTTCATCTGCAATTCACAATATGCCACTTGTCATATGTATATGCATAGACATGATTTGGTCTGATCTCTTTTCACTTGCTGTGTATCAGTTAGTGGTGATATATCGCCAAAACTCAAATATCTTTGCACCAACTAAGTAACCTAGACATAATTAAATATTACTAATATTTTTTACTTGGCTGGGTCGGCTGCCTTTGTTCATGCACTTTTTTGCTTGCATGGCACGAACCGATCATATCGAAACCTTAATGTCAACTTCTTCTGAAATGAACCACTCGCATTATTGCAACTAATTTTCTCTTTTTATTTCCGTGTTTGTTTTGATCATTACTTTTAAAACCTTTCCGTTTTCACTTTTGTACTTTTGGGTGATATGTTCCACATGAAGGTCTATGGATTATCACTTGTTTAATTAAATGTTTGTACTTTGAAAATGTTTAACTTTAACGTAAGAGTGATAGGTAATAATAATGTGGTAACTTTTAAAATTCAGAAAGGTAATATAGTGGGATTTTCATGTCATTTGTGTTATCAACCCAAACTAGCTTCTCAATAATAATATATATAAGAAGATGAAGTAATATGGTACGTTCTATCAAATCGGCAGTAGATCAAATCGAAGAGGAACTTTTTCTTTTAATGGCCTAAATTGGCTTTATCCGCAACAAGTTAAAAAAATTCGGGATGGCATACGGTTTATAATTTGATAGAGAAAAAATTATACTAATATCTACCTTCATAATATTACAAATTATACTTTGATATAGGATGTATTTGGTATAAAGAAAATATTTTGCACCTAAAATATTTGATTAATAAGCAGAAATATTATCCCAAAAGTATTTATATATAATTATGTCGAATACTACGGGGAATAAGATAGCTGGAGGTGGGGGAGGGTGGACTCCGATGAGAAGGTATGGAGGTTGGGTGTCAAGTTTCGAGTTAGGGTTTTCGTTCTGGTGGAGGGGATTACGGGGGAGGGTGGCGAGATACTACTAAAAAATTAGGTTTTAGGGACGGACAAATTCTATAGCTAAATAGAAAAGTCCGTCGCTAATCTCATTTAACGACGAATTAGAACGGATTATCAAAAAATTCTGCTAGCTACGAGTGTTTTAGCAACAAATTAGCGACGACGTTCATAGCTAATTTCTCTTTTTTTTGTAGTGAGAGTTGGTGGGCCGGGAGGTGGGGAGAGGGGGGTTGAGTTGGTTGGGGGTGCCAAGGGCGGGTAGGGTGTAGGGTGCCAAGGGTGGATTTGGGGTGAGAACGTTGAAAAAAAGTTTCGAAAAATTTTCCCTCATTTTGGCAAGAAAGTCACATTTTTGAAATTGGAGAAAAGTGAGTTCATAAAAATAAAATTTTCAAATATTTAAGCCAACTAAATATAAAAATTAAAAATTATTTTCAAAATATATTTTCCCCGCACCAAACACACCCATAATCGAACATTTTTTCTCAATCATGCGTATCTTGAAAACCGTAAAGAGATAATCTAGAGTCCCTTTGCAGGAAATCCATTTAGAGACTTTTACAAAAACTACTCCTTCTGGTCCACAATAAATGATCAATTTATTTTTGGCACACCTATTAAAAAAATACTAAATTTTAAACGAAAATATTTAGTGCAACTAAACTACCCTTAACTAAATGTTGCAGCATAGTTAATGTGAGTAGTAAAAGACTTTTTAGGGATACATACAGAAGGGTAATTTTGGAAAAACAAATTGAATTTTTTCTTGATTATATAAATAGACACTTATTTTGAACTAAAATAAAAAAGTAAATTGGTCATTAATTATGGACCGTAACTATGAACCGGAGGGAGTATCAACTAAAGCTATGGAGGGACGCTTAATATTATTATCGAATTACCAAACTGTTGACATCAATAATTTGGTGTGATCACTGTTATATGTGCCAATTATTGGTGTTATAGAGGTGTCCTTTTGCTGCTTATTCTCTTTAATCCTAGCTTGTTAGGGATGAGTTGTCACCACGGGGCTATATCAAGTGATTCATTATGATCCCCTCGCATATAGATCCTCATATAATGAAGTAAATTTAATAAAGAATATCACGAGAGGAATCCAATCAAAGGGAAATTAATATAATATGTCAAGTTTGACTTTGGCCAACATTTTTGGTAAACGATATCGGAATCGAGATTCGAAGGTTCCGGTAGGTTCGTATGATAATTTCGGACTTGAGCATGTGTTCGGAATGGATTTTGGATGACACAAGGAGCGTTTCGACGCCAAATAGTGAAATAAGAATTTCCTTAAGTTCAAATTGAGATTTGGAACGTGTTTTTGTGTTATCGAGGTCCAAACGGAATACCGAAACCGGGAATAATTTCGTTATGTCATTTATGACTTGCTCGCAAAATTTGATGTCATTCCGAATAGTATAGGTACGTTTCACCTTCTCAAAGTTTCTCCTTTAACTTTTGGTCCCTCGAGCCTCAAGCTAGCCTTTTAAAACTCAGGTTTGATGCAATTAAGTTACATTAAATTAGTTCATAATACCAAGATTTCCTCTTATCAGTAAGCTATATATATATGCGGTCTGGTCTATACAAGAGTGGTTCAATAAAATTATTAGCAGCCAAAAATTAATCTTTAATGGGTGGTTTTAAACTTATTTAAATAAAATTCATACATTAGGACTTACTTTTTCATTTACGGATCAATCAATCGGGTCAAAGAAAAACAATCGATTCATGAAAACTGAGTTAAGTAGGAAAATCACCACGTTTAGATTAGGAAAAGGCAATGAATGAACGCAGATGAGGTAAATTTAATACTTATAATTAATGTGAGAAAAAAAATTACAATGATTTACTTTTCCGAATAATCTCAACCAAATCCCAAAAAAATAAAAAATTGAACCTTCTATTAATGACAATTATATTAATTGTAGTACTCCCTTCGTTTAACAGGTAGTTGTCATGAATACTAAAAATAGTTGTTCCAACTTTATCATTAATTAGTACAAAAAATAGTACTTACTGTCATTTTAGGAAATTAACAGATAATTAATTAATTAATTAATTTTCAGCTATACCCTTAGCATTAATTATTCTAGAGCACGTAAATAGACAAAGATTAATGAATTATTAAGGGATAAATTGGTCAAAACACTCTTCTTATTCATGCTTTAAATAAACGTGTAGAACCTTATCCAGCCAATTATGAGAATGGAGTGAACATATATTTTTAATCTTGGAGCCTTTGATTTTTGGGAAAGCAAAGACTTGAATGGTAGAGTCACCATTACTAGTTTGACATACATATTGAAAATTCCAATTTCGACATAAGATTCTCAATTAGCTCCCACTTAACATTTGGTTTTCCCCTTTTTTAATTGTTAATTTTTTTTTATTAAAAGAAGATCTATGTACACTAGTTTGACACATAGCTGCAGCTGTTAGTAAACATGTTCACATATATTGGAATTTAATATACATAAATAGGGTGCTCTCTATATATATATATATGAATGCTACCATATTCTTGACGAATATTTATTCAATCAGTTTTTTCTTTGAAATATGGCTGCCGTCCCCTCTCTCTTTTGTTGCTCAAGCAAACTGCGAATGCCTAAAGTACAGAACTATCGTATAATCATGTCTCGCAGTTTCCATAGTGAAGGTAATTAATTCCCTTAATTACCTATCCCTTCATTTTATTATTGTTTACTTTTACATCAAACATAAATCAGCTTCTAATACTTTGTTTTCACTTGTTTCATGTTAATTTATTTTTAAAGGAGTTCCACGAGGAAGTCCAAGATTTTACTTAATTGCTCCATCCCCTTCTAGTTTATATGATACTATTTCCTTATAAACCCGTTAAAAAAAAAAGAATATATTTTTATTTTTAAAAATAATTTAACTTTAAATTTCTCATTTTGCTGTATAAGAAGTTTTTATACTACATAAATACTATGGCATATTTAAGATCATAAATTTCAAAAGTTTTATAGTCTCATACAAATGTTACATTATCATATTTAAAACTATAAGTTCAAAATTGTCTTTTAAAGTTTTTTATATTCCTTACCCAAATTGGAACAAGTTATAAAAGAGAAACGATTGGAAAGAGGGTATAATTTGGTCTTTTGTCTTCTTAACTATTGCAGGGAACTCCCCCAATATTGTTGATTCACATTTAAATACTCTACGCCAGAGAATAGAACTATTAAGGAAGAAGGAGAAGTTGAACACAGCTTATAACAGACATGAAAATATTGGTTGGAATTATATACCGGATTACAACGACAAACACAATAAATATTGCTTGGTATTGCAGTTGGCTGAGCTCGCAGGTTTAGCAGGCAGCAATATAGGATTTGTTGTCCTAAGTGGTTCTTTCTGTATCTTTCTTGTTTCCCTTATTGTCCACATGCATGGCTAATATACATGAGAAATAATTGGAAATTGGAATCAGAGAAGTTTAGTATTGATGTTTCTTCTTGTTTACTCTACAAACGGATAACAATTAAATTTATACGCGATTTTAAGTATACGTGATATAACTTGGCACAAATTAAAAGAATATATTTTAATATTAAAATTGACGAATAAGAGAAATAAATGCAAACCACACGAATCGAATGGTCTTGGCCCTCGAGTTCGATCGCCCTTGAACCAAGAGATGTTTAAGCTGATAACTGAACAGAGTAACAAAGTAATGAAAGCTAGTAATAATAGTATATTGCTTTATGTTGCGTAAAAGTGATGTGATTTACAAATGATCAGAGCCTCCTTTATATAGTAGTGGAGTCCTACTCTTGATGCAATTCTAAATGAAGTAAAAAATCTCATGATTGGCTAATTAATTGGCCTATCCTTGATACGTGCCGAGATCTCCATTGTGATCTACGCCTGATCGCGAATATTTCGTCCTTCTGTTATCAGCTTGGCAAATTCCCTCGATCTCGATTTTGTTCGGTCCCGGGGTCTCGAGCTTTGACGATATAACCTCGCACCTCGGTTCGGTATGATTCAAGGTCGAACCTTAATCTATCACATTCCAGTCTGGATCAGTCCCGTAAGGGGTGAGCTCGGTTTTACCGTACACAGATAGTCCCCTCGTTTCTCGGAGTGAAGGTGATGAGAAACGACATGAACTTCTGAATCCCGTCTCGATGGGCCAAGACGTAAGCAACGAACGGTCACTGAGGCACCCAACTATGACGTAAGCGACAAACAGATATCGAAATGTCCCCCCGATTTAGTTATCAAGGCATTAAATGCCTGTTAGTTGACGGTCGACTATTTCGGAAAACGAACTGCCATTTAAGAAACATATAAATACCCTTCAAACTGTCTATTTGAACTTTTACACTAAAAATCTTTTTTGTGTTCTAAGACAACTTCATCTTCTTGTTTTCTAACTGCTAACCTCAAAGCTTCCCTTGCCAATAACTTCTTCTCCTTGTTTCTCATAAAAAATGGCAAAGACTTCAAAGTCTGTTCCTAAAAAAGAAGCACCTTCTTCATCAAAACCTTCTAAAAATGTTTCTCATGGTGCTACTGAGGAACCTCCTCTGAGATCATACATCCCTACTAGGTGCCCTATTGTGGCTGACTTCAAGGTCGAGAATACGCCCATGGTACCGGGTCGATGTGAACCGGTCTCGATGTACATATGTATGATTACAGAGAGTATCCTCGATAAAGTTAAAGGGGACTACAACTGGGTAGACAAGCTCGTAGTGATCCTTACCCCTGAAGAATCAATCACCACCTACGTGGAAGGTTTTTTAAGTATTTACACTTATCCTTTCATGTTGGGCCCTCTCGACCCAGTTATCATAGCCTTTTGCAAAAGGTATGACGTGACGCTCGGGCAGATACATCCTTCATTTTGTAGGATCTTTATTCTGCTCCGATTATTTGCGAGCAAGGTCGAGGGATGTTCATTCACCATCGATCATCTCATGCGCTTGTACAGCCCTCGACTTTACTGAGGAAGGTTAATAAAGCTCGCACGTCAAGCCACCAAGACCTTGTTCTCTAGTATCAACAAGCATCCAGACTGTGGATGGATTGGTAGAGTAGTTCGAGTGAGGACCTCAGACTTAATCCCAGCAGCGGACATGCCATTCCCTGAGAAATGGAATATGAAAGTAAGTTTAGCTTTGCCTTCGGTTTCTTTTATTCATTCCATTGATTTCTCATCAATGTTTATGTGATGCAGTCGTCGCCCAAATGCCGAACCCTGTTCCCGAACTCAAAGAGTGGGTCGCATGCATCGTGACATAGAGACCTTACTCTGAGCGCTTATTGAGTGATCTCTCGAAGGGCTGATGGGAGGCCAACAATCATGGTAAGATTTTTTCCCTAATGTATCTGATCTCATTTTTTCATCATCGGTCCCTGATCCATTATATTTTTTCCAGTACCAAAAGACGTCGAGATGATGCCTCCATCAACTTATGATGATATATACGCTGACCCCCCTGCTTCGAAACTGGCCAAAGAGAAGGGGAAACTAAAAGCCCCGAATCCCTTGGACCATGAAAAGAAGAGATCGAGAAAGCGGCTAGCGCATAAGCCTAAGAAAGCTGGGGCTCGAGAACTCTCATCAAACTCACTCAATCTTGAGGGACGAGTCCGAGGAAGAAGAAAATTATGAGCTGGTGGCCTTTGAAATGCCTCGAGCTGTGGAGGTCGTAGAAGAGACAACCCCCGAGAGGTTTGAGATCGATTTGGCCCTCGCCAGTGAGGTCGAAAAAGAAAATGTTACTGGTACGTCCCGGACAGAAGATAACGTACCAAAGAGGTGCCTGGAGTGATTGACATTTCTGGGTCGTCCTCATTTACATATTTTATGATAAACGAGGCTCAAGCGTTGAAAGATAACCTTGGCGAAGGGGGCCGATTCTTTCAATAAACTTTTTAATGGCCTAGACTCTACTGCTTTGGAGGATGTTACCTGTTAGGGCGATTTGCCGGTACCAAGGAAGATACTTTCCCCGGGAGTCGGCGGGTCTTCTTCAAGCCCGAAATTAGTGAACCGGTTCACCGCTTCGAGTGTTGATCCTACTCGGAGACATACAATTTTTATGTCCGTCTCGGAGGACGCCCGGTTTCTTTCTGACCTGGTGGTGATCACCAGTTACCTTCGGTTCTTGGTGATTGAAGAGTATCAAATAAAAATGAACGAGTTAGAGGCGTCCTGCCTTTTCAACAAAGCTCAACAGGCACCGAATCGGGTAATTTCGTATGTCCCTTCATTATATACTTAGATATTCAATGGTGAATAATCCTAACATCTTCCTTTGTGCTTGCAGGCCTCGGTGCTTCAACATGAGGTCTTTCTACGATACCGAGAAGAGTCCAAGCGTCATGAGGCCGAGACTCAGGAGCTTGTCGAGAAGAAGGATACTTACAAGCTTCTTAGTGAGAAGCTTCATGCCGAGTTGGAAGAGGCTCGGAAGGAGCATAACGATTTGATTGAATAGGTAATACGAATATTCGATCTTAGCGATGATGATTCAGACATTTTGGCTAACGACCCTGAAACTTCAGGCTCAAAGGAGAATTGACCAAATTGGGCAGCTTCGGGTAGAGGTGGACGTGGTGAAGGCCGAGGCCTAAGAATGGAAGAAAAATATGGATCGTTTGGCCAAAAGAAATTTCTTGGGCACAATTGGCTTCTTTCGAGGTTCAACTCTGAGTTGCAAAGGAGAAAAACGTGATGCAGGCCAAAACAATCGAGAAACTCCAATCTCATCTGAGCTCACCTGTTTCTAGTCAAGAGAATCTGGCCAAAGAGCTTGAGGCTGCTAAGTCAGAAGTTATTACAGCCGGAATGAAGCTGATAAAAGGGTGGCCCAGCTTAAAGTTGATGTCGAGGCTATCCAGGAGCAGGCAAAAAGTATGGTGAAACATGCATGGTGCGAATCCCGAAGGGACCCTCGAGGGGGTCCAGGCCTAGAATTTTGACATATTGATCGAAATTAAGAATGCCAAGACATATGAAGCCGATGCCTGTTTCTAGTCAAGAGAATCTGGCCAAAGAGCTTGAGGCTGCTAAGTCAGAAGTTATTACAGCCGGAATGAAGCTGATAAAAGGGTGGCCCAGCTTAAAGTTGATGTCGAGGCTATCCAGGAGCAGGCAAAAAGTATGGTGAAACATGCATGGTGCGAATCCCGAAGGGACCCTCGAGGGGGTCCAGGCCTAGAATTTTGACATATTGATCGAAATTAAGAATGCCAAGACATATGAAGCCGATGCCTGTTTCTAGTCAAGAGAATCTGGCCAAAGAGCTTGAGGCTGCTAAGTCAGAAGTTATTACAGCCGGAATGAAGCTGATAAAAGGGTGGCCCAGCTTAAAGTTGATGTCGAGGCTATCCAGGAGCAGGCAAAAAGTATGGTGAAACATGCATGGTGCGAATCCCGAAGGGACCCTCGAGGGGGTCCAGGCCTAGAATTTTGACATATTGATCGAAATTAAGAATGCCAAGACATATGAAGCCGATGCTCGGAGGCTAGCTTTTTCCGAAGAGGATTCCAATGTGTCCGAAGAGTCGAGCGAATTCGATGGCGAAGAAGGCCCCGAAGGCGATGGCAGCACCCGGTTAAGATTAGGCCGTCTTAAAAAAATTGTGTACTGTCTTTTTTGTGAAGGAAATTAAGCCTTTCTTCATAACATGTAATGGGGCCATTCAACCTTTGTAAAAATTTTGATATATATAAGGCTTTTCCCTTTTATGACTTTCAAGTTTCCTTTTTGCTTTATTTGTATCCGCAAAGGTCAAAATGCCTTAGCATGAAGTAATAAGGTCGTATTCGAACGTTCGAAAAGGACTTACCTTTATTGCCTTTCTAGGTTAAGGAATTGTTGGGGTTCGACATTACCGAAGATTTTTCCTCGAAAATATCTTAAGTTTATGTCTTTGCCGAGGGCAGCCTTTAGAACCGGTCGTGAAAGTTTTTATTTTTCGAAGGCCTAGTTTTTGTTACGTGTTTGGGACGTCTCCGAGCCATGTTAATTTAGACGTAGCCTTTTAGTTCGGGAGTTTCCCATTGGGCTTGTTTTCCCGAGTTATCTAGGCTTGCCCAAGATAACAGTCCCCGAGTGGGTGGTCATGGCCTTTAGAAACCGTGGAGTTGCCTAATAGGTCTTTTTGCCCCCGAGGACCGGTGACTTAGACTGTTTGAGTTTTTCGGACGGCAATCCTCGAATGAGGGAGTGGTCGTTCATATTTCGATTATGTATTTCCCTTAGGTTCGTTATTTTCTGAAGTACGAAACTCTTTAAGGGATGTAAAGAGGAAAAATTTCAAACCATAAGATGATTGCAAGGAAATGAACAGAACAGTCATACATGCGTACATGTTTTATTTCAAGGCTCGCGCAATCTATGTGGGCACGGTTCATTTTGATCGTTTGTACCTTACAATATATGGTGTACAGCGAGACCCTTCCTTTCTGAAGTAGTTTCCTTGCTAGAGTTGATATCCGAAGGTGATGTATATCTGAGGGTAACACCCCCCATCCCCACCCTCCCCGTATTCGAGGTTGATCGCAAAGGAACCTTGGATATTGTTGAATTGAGCTTCGGTGCCGATTCGTAATCGAGCTTGTTATAAATTAGCATAATCCATTGTTTCCTCGTTAAAAACCTTGCCGAAAAACCCATTTGGGGATAAACCGGTCTAAGGGAAAAAGAGTGCAACACGTGCTTTCAATCTAAAGACTTCGTGTCGCTTCTCATTGATCACCTGCAAGTGTTAGTCTGAAATAAAGAAAAATGAAATTGGGTCATACCTTAGCAGTAATACTATTTTAGGTAGGATATATTCCAATCGCTCGGTAGTTGTTATCCATTTATTGTTCCAAGCTTGTAGGACCCTTTGTCAGTGACCTCGAGAATCTGGTATGATCCTTCCCAATTCAGACCCAATTTTCCTTCGTTCAAATTCTGGGTGTTTAAGGTGACTTTCCTTAGCACTAAGTCCCCAACATTAAAATATCGAAGATTGGCTCTTCGATTGTAGTACCTCTCGATCCGTTATTTTTGGGCAGCCAACTGAACAAGGGCGACATCGCACCTTTCGTCCAACAGCTCCATGCTCGTACTCATGGCTTCGTCATTTGACTCCTTTGTTGCATATCGGTATCTGATACTTGGCTCCCCAACTTCGACCAGAATTAGGGCTTCGGTGCCATAAACCAAGGAGAACGTAGTAGCCCCAGTACTGGTCTTCACAGTCGTGCAATATGCCCAAAGGACTTCGGGTAGTATCTCCTTTCATTTTCCTTTGGCGTCGGTTAGCCTCTTCTTAAGATTTTGGATGATGGTTCTGTTGGTTGGTTCGGCTTGCCCGTTCCGGCTAGGATGATAAGGAGTTGATAGGATTCTTTTGATCTTATGATCTTCGAGAAATTTGGTTACTTTGCTGCCGATGAACTGTTTCCCGTTGACACACACAATTTCGGATGGCATCCAAAACCGACATATGATATGGTCCCAAATGAAGTCGATGACTTCCTTCTCCCTAACCTTCTCGTAGGCCTGTGCTTCAACCCACTTAGAAAAGTAGTTAGTCATAAATAAGATAAATTGAGCTTTACGTGGTGACCATGGAAGAGGGCCAACAATATACATTCCTCACTTCATGAATGGCCATGGCGACAAGACCGAATGGAATAGTTCCCCGAGTTGGTGAAACATCGGTGCATGTCTTTGGAATTTATCACATTTTTTAGCAAACTCCTGCGCATCTTTTTCCTTATCAATCAAGTAATAATCGGCCCTGATTACCTTCTGAACCAATGATTCGGCGCTGGAATGGTTTCTGCAAGTGCCTTCTTGAATTTCCCTTAGAGGTATAGCCTTATCTCCATTTTCCCTTACTCCCACCTCAAAAGAAAATCGTTAATAGTTTTATATATACTCAAAGAGAATAAAAACAATAATATGTCTAAAAGTCCATCAGCGAACTCCATCTCCTATCTTTCCATTTCAATGCTTGGACGATGTCAAGCAAACTAAGCTTATCGAGTTTTTTAAACATAAGTTAATTTAAATATATGGATTGTTTATCTACATTATATTCAATATTTCTTAAAGCTTTAAGTTTGTGATGGAGAAAAACTTAGTATCTCCCGGTCCCAGACATATCGCTAGCGGGCCATCAAACATTCTTCTGAACAAGGTTCCATCTTCGGACAAGGTGAATCGGGTTGCCTTTGTGCGCATGGCCCTTGATTCCTTTGGATCTGAGGGAAGTTTCCCGGTGTTCAAATACTCTATGTACCTGTTTCTCCAATCCCAGGTTAAGCTTGTGGAGTTTATTTCGGTGTGGCCTTCTTCAACTACCGACCTTATGAGTTGTACAACAACCCCCGAGTTGAGCTCGTCGTCCTCGACTGACGACCCTAGGTTTGCGAGGGCATCAGCCTCACTATTTTGATCCCGAGGAATGTGCTATAAAGTCCATTCCTTGAATAGATGTGAAGTTATTTGTAACTTATCTAGGTACCTTTGCATTCGTTCTTCTCTAACTTCGAACGTTCTGTTAACATGATTCACCACAAGGAGGGAGTCACACTTGGCTTCAATCACCTATGTCCCCAAGCCTTTGGCTAGTTCGAGACTTGCAATCATGGCCACATATTTGGCCTCGTCATTTCAATTTCACAGTTCTAATAGATTGTCTAACCACGTTGCCTGTGGGCGGTTTAAGTACGATGTCGAGTCCGAACCCCTTAGCCTTCGATGCGCTGTCTTTAAAGAGGGTCAAGGTTCCCGAGGACGTACCCAAGTTTACCAATAAATCTCTTTCGACCTCGAGTATTGTCGTGCCCCCTTTTTCTCGCAAAATCGGGTTTCGACATTGACAACTCTATTAAAATGGAGGAAGGGTTATTAAAAGAGAGTCGCCACCTAACGAATTAAGGTGCATTAGGGAACCTATTGCAAATAACTCGAATTTACTAGTTTGCGCCACCAAAGATCGGGTAAGGCTCAAATTACCTCGAGGAGAAGGTGTAGGCACTCCTCGAGGTCCACACCGGTGGGTCCCGGCCGAACTCAAATCATGTGAATTAGTCTCATGGAGAAGAAAGGGAATTATTTTAATAGGAATGGGGGGTCCTAAGATTTTTAGCCTAAAGGATCATCCCGTGCAACATAAATAATACTTCGTAACTCTCCCAAGACGAGGGTGTTACTCATAGTATTCAGCGGGCATAGACTATCATCTCCTGCTACCCGATTACTATCTTTAATTTATTCACCTAAAGCGCTCTAATCAATTCTAAGTCGTACTCTATGTGTGCACTACCCGTCTCTTGCCTATGGCCCAGGAGTCATTTGGACCTCTACTTTGGATGGTTCTAGACTTAACTTAGGTTGATCAAGAAATGGTAAAACTAGGCGACAGAAAAAACAAGTTGGACTTTCATATAAAAGAAAAT
>ML403207.1:35081-45430 GCA_005239525.1 Nicotiana knightiana
GGGGGGCTCAAGTTAGCCTCCATACTTAGGCAGCAAATGCACGCAACAGATTAGGCGTTTTGACAGTTTCAACAATTAAAGTTGGTAGGTCCTATAGACATAATTTTTTTGTGATTCTGGATTTTAATCATACAGGCAGGTATGCAAAGTAATTTATAAGTGACTACACAGTTGCCTACTGATTATAAGCATAAGCGGTTAAAACCTATAGACATGCTATCTAGGTGATTTACTCAGTTTTAGGCAGTGATAAGCAATGAGAGATATTCAAAATTACTCAGTTGTTCCTATAAGCATGTTTTCTAATGGTGTTCAACGAGACAGTGTTTAAAGCCTAGTATTAGTGCTTAACACATATGGTGATTACCCTATAGACATAATTCCTACCTTTGGTGATTGAAACTGGTTTTAGTTCTTTTATATATGATTTATAATGCGCAAGTATGACAATAGCATATTAATCAATTAATCATATATGCATGATTTCTAAAAATTGCAGATTTGTAGAACATAAATGACCCTATGATCATAATGCCTAATGAATATGCTGCAATACAAGTCGAATTTTAGTTACTTTATTTCCTATAGGCATGGTATCTAACGTGTAAAAGCAGAATAAGCTAGACGGATTAAACACCTATAGGCAGGTTATCTAACACACAATAGCAGAATGAGCAAAGTGAACACCTAAAGGCAGGATTTCTACCCATTCTCATGAAAATGCTAAAATAAACCCAGTTCCCAATTTACTAATACCCAATTGTTATTACAAACAATTATTACGGACCAGAATTGAATGAATTATAAAGTATACAAAACTATAGGAAGCCTGTAGCTGGCCCATATGCACCTGGGCATGCCAGGCTCCAAAAGCCCATATTCATAGATACACAATAGCCAGTAGTGAATGATTCACCCATATCTCAAGGATAAACACACATAACCCAAATCTCTAGTGTGTCAGAGTTCCCAAGGGCTTCAAGAATCCAGGACAGTGCTCACACTAGAGAAGAATGATCAGAACAGTTCAAAGAAGACTAGGGACCAAATCCCAGCGTGTTAGAGTTCACGAGGGTCTCATATGAACCCTGAGGAGTTCTCACATTAGGAAGGCCAATGGACAGAACCTAAATTGCCTTAGCTTTCAACCAACAAAGAGTGAGGATTCAGGAGAGTAGGAGGGGATTACAGAATCATACATGGAACACAAACAAATAGCAACAGATTCGAACTCAGGCAGACTTAATCCAGTTTTAGGAGTTAACAAAGTTACATGCTAATAAAGCCAATTCACAAACATGTTCACAGAGATCACAAATATTTCAGATCAAATTAAGTCACAGAAAGAAAGCTCATTGATTAACAGTAGGTCAGAAATTGATTAAGACAATTTAATAGAGGTGTTATAGCATAGTGAACACAGAACCAAACATATTACATGGTAATATCTTCAACAAACAAACTGATGAATCTATTAAGGCACACATAATTAACCATTCATGAGAAGAGGTATGAAAGCATGTTTAATGATAAAATATAGTCCTAAATTACACAGAGTTAGGAAGATTTCATTAGTCAATTCATACTAAGTTCAACATGTTTTAACTATAAGTAATAGCATCTAGGGTAACATGGTTTAATAACAGTAACACATTAAACAACTAATCATAATGGAATAGCAAAGGCTTTAATAAACTCACAAGTTAAAATGAAACAGGAGAGAAGGAATTTAACAAAGTAGAAATTGTCACCAACTTCTGGCCTTGGCTTCCAGCTGGCCAGGAATCAAAATCACATAATGATGTTTCTAGAGATAATAGGAGTGAAAAATTTGAGTTCTAAATTTTATTTCAAAAGGGAGTAGGCAGAGGTTCGAATAATTCTCTTAGCCTTAAAAGAATTTCTCACTTAAATATTGAAGTCAGTACTTCAATCAGTAGGGTTGAACCCTAACTTTTCGGTGAAAAATACCTAAAACCAGTAGGAAATAAGGTAAAGCATCATATAAGGCAGACAAGAGATTAGTGTAAAAAAGAATACTCAATCGAACCAGATTTGGTTCAAGTAAAAAGGGTTGGAAACCCTAAATTAGGTAAACCCCAAAATCAGCAGAGAATAATGGCAAATATACACATAAAAATGAATGTAGACAAGGATTATTCAAAAGAAACATGAAATTGAACCAGATTAGTTCAAGTGAAAAGGGCTGAAACCCTAATTTTGGGTAAAACACAAAATCAACAAAAAATAAATAACCACATATTAGGAAACCTAATATGGAACCTAATATGGAACCAGATTTGGAAATTATATAGGAAATTACCACATATTAGCACATAAATAACCACATATAGGAAATTATTCAAAAGGAAACCTAATATGGAACCAGATTTGGTTCTAGTAAAAGGGTTTGAAACCCTAAATTAGGTAAGCCACGAATTGGCAAAAATAAACAGATCCATAAGTAATAGAACAATTATAGACGAAGAAAATGTTAAAAGACAGAGTTTGAACCAGATTAGGTTCAAATCAAAGAAGATCTGGAACCCTAACATTTAGGGCTTAGTGCGAATCAAGAGAGATATAAGAGAACCATTACAAATAACGCACTTGGACTCGAGATTGTCCAGATTCAAGAGGTAAACACAGATTTGGACGGAATCAAAGCGTGGTACTTGCCATGTTTAGGAAAGTACCTAAGTTATTCTGGAATCTAGCACCAAATAAAGGAAGAACCCTAGAATGTAAAGGGAATAGGGAAGGAATCCCATTAGAGCCAGGATTTGGGGGGATATGGGTGAGGCGGTGAAGTTAGGGTTCATCAGGGAAGGGAAATGAGGGCGGCGACTTTAGAGAAATGAGGGTTAGGGTAGAGAGGAAGGATATAAGGGAAAGGGGTCGATAGTTGTGGGTTGTTGATCATTTTGATCAACGACCAGGATTTAGGCGGACTGGGGCTCGGGTTTTTAATTGATGGGTAGGGTATTGGGCTTAGGAAGATGGGTTGGTTTGGGTAGTTTTAGGTCCGAATTAGTTATAGAATTAGGGCCAGATTTTAAATACTCAATTTTAATAAATAATAATTTACAAAAATAATAGATAAACAACAAAATATATTATTTATGCATGGAAATAATTAAAAACAATTGTGTAACATTATACGAAATATGAAAAGTTATTTTGCATAAATAAAGTAATTTAAGTACGTATGGGCTATTATCGCAAAATGTACAATTTAGTCTAAAAATACAAATGTAATTATAACAAATGTAAATAAAATATTTAAAACCTAATATGGTATAAATAATGAGTTTACATGATTAAATCATCGCAAAAAATAATTTGGAGGATAATTATGGGATATTTATATAATAAAATGTAGAAATGAATTGATTTAAAGCCTTTAAAAATCGTAGAAAATTATGAAAAATGCTTGTATATGTTTGTAGATCGAATGATGGTGCATGTGCACTATTTTGAAAGTGTGTGTGTATATATATATATATATATATGGAAAATATGAGGGAAAAATTGGTATCAATAGGTATTAGGGCCAGCGTGAAGTCACCCACGAAGTCTGCAAAAATTTGAGACTTAATGGCTGTTTAATATCGTACCTGCTGATTTCTACGGCCCATTTGGCCAACCGTCCCGAAAGCTCGGGTTTATGCATTCGCAATGGATAAGTTGTTACAACACATATGGGGTGACATTGAATGTACAATTTTAGTTTCCTTGAGGCACTTATCAAAGCGAGCTCCAATTTTTCTAGGTGGGTATATCTAGTTTTGGCCTCACCCAAGGTCTAGCTATCATAATAAATCGGAAATTGCGCACCTTGTTCTTCCCGGACTAGGACTCCACTTACCTCTATCTCCGATACTACCAAATATTAGTACAATTGTTCGTCTGCCCTCGGCATGTGAAGCAACGGTTGGCTCGATAAGTATCGTTTAAGATCTTCCAATACCTGTTGGCATTCTGGAGTCCATGCGAAGTTATTTTTCTTCTTCATCAATGAGAAAAATTGATGACTCTTATCGGAGGACCTCGAGAAGAATCTCCCCAGGGCGGCTATGTGCCTGGTTAATCTTTGCACGACCTTTATGTTGTCTACTACCGTGATGTTCTCGATAGCTTTGAGCTTGTCAGGGTTGATCTGGATTTCTCGTTTGGATACCATGAATCCGAGAAATTTTCCTGACGCGACCCCGAACGCGCATTTTTTCTGGATTCAGCTTCAAGTTGTATTTCCTCAATATACTGAAGGTTTCCTGCAAATGCTTCAAATGGTCCTATTCTCGCAGGGACTTAACTAATATATCATTAATGTAAACTTCTATAGATTTCCCTATTTGTTATTAAAACACCCGATTTACTAAGCATTGGTAAGTGGCACCAGCATTTTTTATTCCGAATGGCATTACGTTAAAGCAGTAGGTATCATATTTAGTGATGAATGAAGTCTTTTCCTGATCATCCAGGTTCATTTGTATTTGGTTGTACCCAGAATAGGCATCAAGAAAACTGCGCATCTCGTGGCCGGCCGTGGCATCGATCATGCGATCGATGTTAGGAAGAGTAAAAGCATCCTTGGGGCATGCTTTATTTAAATCTTTGCAATCTACACACACTCTCAGTTTGTTCCCTCTCTTAGGGACTACTACTACGTTTTCTAGGCATTCGAGGTATCTTACTTCCTAGACGGAGCCTATTTTAAGAAGCTTAGTTACCTCGTCTTTGATGAAGGCATGCTTGATCTCGGACTGGCATCTTCTTTTCTGCTTCACCGGATGGATCTTCGGATCCAAGCTTAGTTTATGGGTGGTGATTTCAGGTGGGGTACCTGTCATTTCGATATGGGACCAAGCAAAATAATCCATGTTAGCTATAAGAAATTGAATAAGTTTTTTCCTGAGCTCGGGAGTTAACCCCGTGCCCACGTATAACTTTTGGTCGGGAAGATATTTGATTAGTATGACTTGATCCGGCTCTTCGACCGTTGATTTGGTAGCGTCAGAGTCATTGGGGACTATAAAGGATCGAGGGACCCCATAATCATCATTTTCGCCAGTCCCCTGCTTCTCTAGTTGGGTTGAGGCCGACATGTCTGATTGCTATTTGGCTTGCTGTTTTGCCTTCGAATTTGACCCCTTCATCGAGGAGAGTGTCAATATTGGAATCACTTCGTCAACAGCAAACATTTTCTTTGCGACGGGTTGCTCCCCGTAGATTGTTTTGATTCCCTCTAGTGTCGGGAATTTTAAAACCTGATGAAAGGTCGAGGGCACTGCCATTATGTTATGGATCCATAGTCTCCCGAACAGGGCGTTATACCTCATATACCTAGAAATGGATAACAATTGAATTTATACGCGATTTTAAGGATACATGATATAGCTTGGGACAAACTAAGAGAATATATTAATATTGAAATTGTCGATAAGAGAAATAGATGCAAACCACACGAATCGAATGTCTTGGCCCTCGAATTCGATCACCTTTGAACTAAGAGATGTTTAAGCTGATATATGAGCAAAGTAATAAGGTAATAAAAGCTAGTAATAATAGTGTATTGCTTTATGTAGCGTAAAAGTGATGTTATTTACAAATGATCAGACCCCCTTTATATAGTAGGGGAGCCCTACTCTTGATACATTTCTAAATGAAGTAAGAAATCTCATCATTGGCTAATAATCGGCCTATCCTTGATACGTGCCGTGATCTACGCCCGATCGCAAATATTTCGTTCTTCTGTTATTTGGCTTGGCAAATTTTCCTCGATCTCGATTTTGTTTGGTCCCGGGGTCTCGAGCTTTGACGATATAACCTCGCACCTCGGTTCAGTATGATTCAAAGTCAAACCTTAATCTATCACATTCCAGTCTCGATCAGTCATGCAAAGGGTGAGCCTGATTTTACCGTGTACACATCCAATTATCCTATTCTCGTCTTTGATCCAATGGCAGGAAATATTCTTTGTAATGAAGTCATTTTATATTCTTTAACACTTATAATTTTGAACCTTTGTCCTCTTTGACATTCAGATGCGAATCTAGGATTTGAACTTTATGGGTTCAAATTTCAAATTTGACCATATTACACCCACTTAACTGGGTTCAAAATATATCTTTTGCACTTATTTAATTACAATTTTAATACATATACATGGTTTAATCCAAAATTACTGAATTCATATTTGTCATTCTCTTAGATTAAAACTCCATAACAAATTTAAAAATCAAATAAAATAGCATATCTGGTTAAGCTTTCAGAATCTGTTTATTTTGACAAGTGTTTTTTTTTGTTATAAGTACTTTTGGAGAATATCATTTTGTGTTTGGCCAATCAATTCAAAAAAGTATTTTGTCAATATTACAATGGTAATTTGTACTTGGCCAAGATTTCGAAAGTGCTTTTGGATAAAAATTATACTTTTTTAAGCTTCTGAAAATACTTTATGCAAAAACAATTTTTATTTTTTTTTAAAAAAAAGTTTGGTCAAATAAGCGCATATTTAAAGTAGCCAATATGGTAGAAATAAGTTAAAAGGATAGGCTCAGTTATATTAACGGTGTTGTTAATGCATAACATAATTGATAGTGCCGTATGGAAAAGGACAAAAGTTGGTATGAGGTTAGCTTTTTAGGGTTAGAGATCATATATTATTAAATTTATAAATTAAGGAAAATGTAAGATCAGAATAGACCAACTCTAACTATTGGGCGTCATTTACTTGGACAAAGACATCCCATATTTACAAAATTGCTACGTAGCTAAGTAAAACAGGGAGAGATACATGTAAGTGGCACATTTAGAACAAAGAGTTGTGAGCCACTGAAATTGGGACACAAGCTTACTATTGCGATGCAGATCTTGCCATGTGGTAAATTGTTCAGAAAATTTCCATTTAATTAACTGGTAATACTAGCTTGTCCTCATTTAAAGATCTATTCTATCGTCAATCATGTTGCGAGGGTTTATACTTCAATTTGTGCATGCCAATTCATCCATTTTAAGCTAACATGAATTAGAAAGTGAAAAGGGAGAAATAAGAAGGGATAAGTACAAAATCAAGAAGATTATACGATATTAGCAACCATATGAATAGGAAAAATTCTACTTACATGCTCACTAAATATATACTAGGTGACATGTTGCTCCAGATCCAATAACTTGCTCAGTGTTTTCCATGGGCTTTCTTCTTCTTTTTTTTTGTTGGTTAGAAGGATAAACTTATATAAATAAAAAATTTAAACATTACATTATTACAGGGAGCTAAAGTACCTTGCAGATATAGAAGTTACTAAACTATTACATGTTGTAGTTATTACAAGCACTTCTGCATGGGGTGCATTACTAGGCAAAATATTACTACTATTACTACTAGAGGAGGGAGATACAACAGAGGTCATTTGGGGGTAGGATTGGGAAAATTTTGGTTGGATTTTTTAACGAGCCTCCGGTGCATTTTTCCAGCTAGATCTTCCTGAGAGTACTGACAAAAGGTGGTGGCTCCGCAAAAGAAAGGCAGCTACTGCTATCTACATGCATGGCTCCATATTTAGCGAGACTATCACCTATACTATTTTGCTCCCTGTAAACATGGTGGATAGAAGGCCTACCCAGATGCTGGAGAAATAACCTGCAGTCATAGAGAATGTTAGTATAATACAGAGTATGATTATTTATCATACCAATGATGTCGTGGGCATCTGTTTCGACAAGGAGCGGTGTCAACCGATGACGCACAATCAGCTTCAATCCCGTGAGTAATAGCAGAAGTTTTGTGTGTAGACTGGTGGCTGGGTATGACTTACCTACAAAACCCATGACCCAGTATCCATGTGTATTGCAAAAAACTCCAACTATACCATAAGTGTTTGTAGCGGCAGAATTTGCGCCATCTATATTGAGTTTGTAGAGATTTGGTGGGGGAGGATGCCATTTACTGTAGATTGGTATGGTGATTTTGTTTGTGTTGGTTTGTTGAGTTAAGAAGTAGTATTGAACTTCTGAATTTATAAATAGAGGAATATTAGTTTGCAAGTTGATGTGATCGATTGTGTGCTTGTTCCTGACATGCCATAAACGCCAAAGAGCAAAAGATAAGAAAAGGGTGGGAGGGATTTGGTGTGGAGTTGATTGTAAATGCATATGGATGAGGTTTTACAACCAACTTGAATTTTCAATATGAGTAGTCGGAGGATAGTGACAAGTTCCAGCTTGAACTTGAGTGGAGCATTGGCCAGGGTTGATCTAAGTTGTGCCCATAGCTGTGTTGCTCGGGGGCATTCGAGGAAAATGTGTGTCGTTGTTTCTGGGGCCATGTGGCATTGTATACATAAATTGGAGGGGATAATACCTAATCGTGAGAGATAGGTCACAATGGGAAGGCGGTTGTGTGAAAGTAACCATAGAAAAAATGATATTTTTGGAGGGAGTTGGAGTTTCCATCCATTTGTAGGAGAAAAGATGACTGCTTTGTGGTATAAGCAATTTGTAACTGGATTTGACTGGAAAAAAGCCATCCTTAGTCAGGTCCCAAAAAATCTGATCTGAGTTGTGGTTAAAGGCTGATATATAGGTACACCTAATGAGGACGAGCACATCCTGGGGTATTTCGAATGAAAGATTATCAAAAAGCCAGCTGCCATCATAGTAGTAGCTAGCTACTCACTTATGCTCTTCTTGGGGTAGAAAAGGGCCAGAAATACAAGATCTAAGCATGAAACTATATTGTATCCAAGGGTCAGTCCAGAATTTAACGTGGTGGACATTATGAGGTAGTGAGTGAGGGGTGTGTTGATGAGTGATTCATTGGGTGGGTCTCCTGCTGGTTGGGTTTGGACGTCTGTGGTGGTGTGTGGAGGTGTTGTGGAACATACTGGCTATTTGTATTAGAAGAAAGAGGCTGTTTAGGAAATGTGTGTTGCTGAGTTTGGGATGATATAGATGAAGAAGGATTTATGTTAGTAGTATTAATTGGAGGTGGGGAATGATTGAATTTTGTCTAGGGTTTAGATTTTGGTAGCTTTATGGATTTATTGGGGTGTGAATCCTCATCATGAGGAGTTTGCATGGGAGAGATTGTGTATTGGCTTTGTGTAGGAGAACGATGGGTCTTGGTATTATTAATATGAGTGTTAAGAAGTGGTAAAGTATTATGATAGTCTAGGGTTTGTAGACTTGGTGAGTTGTTTTGGAATGGCCGTGAAGTACGTTGCTTTGTGTTACTTAATGCCACGTGGTCTATAGGGGATTTTTCATGTAAAATAGGAGACATGTGGGGGTGATTTATGTCTTGGTGGATTGGGTGGGCAGAGATATTTGGTAGAGTGATTACAGAAGTAATAGCGGTTATTAGGTGTTTACTAAGGGAGGGATCCTTAGCAGTAATTAACTTATTGTCAATAGAGGATTCATTAGGATTATTAAGAGTATTTTTATCATTATCAGTTAATGACTGGAGTTTATTAGAAAAAGAGGTAGAAGAATTTGAGTCATATTTATTAGAAGTGTGTTTCTTTTGTATTTATATTAGTTAATAAGAGATTAGTAAACGCTAGAGAGTTAGGGTTTTGTGACATACTTGGCTTTGTATGGGTCCCCGTTTGAGTAGAAGACGGCGCAGAAGTTGTTGTCAATTGAGAGCTGGTTGGTCAGACTGCGCGTGACTGGGGTTGGATTTTCTTTGGGAATTGTATTATTTTCCACTCATTATCGGTAGGTTGGGTTATAGTAGAGTCATTTGGGGGGCTGTTGGTGGGTGTAGGGAAGATTGTGAGTTGGTCTGCCGCACTGGAGAGAATGAGCAAATATGGGGGCGATGTGAAGTTTTACTACTGGGATGAACCTTACCTATACAAAGAATGTGGTGATCAGTAAATGAGGAAATGTATTCCTAATATAGAAGTGGAACTGGTGCTGTATGATTGTCATGCATCACCATATGGGGTCCATCATGGTGGCGATACGAACAACGACGAAAGTGCTACAATCTGGTTTTTCTTGGCCAACGCTATTCAAGGATGCCCACGCATTTGTTAAAAAGTGTGACCAGTGCCATAGAACAAGAACGATAACAAGGAAGCACGAGATGCTGATCACGCTCAACTATGTCTTTTAGAAAGACTAAACGGGCGTTGCAAATATAAATTTGGGGTATTACACCCAAAGTCGATCCCACAGAGAATTGAACGTATCAATTGAGTCTAGAAAATACTAAACTGTTACTTAATCAATTTTCTTAAGACTTTTGAATATCAATTGGTGTTGTTTAACTCATTCTACTAACAAAATAATCAACTAGTAATTGACTAACAATTTAATGTAAACAATGATAATAA
>ML403208.1:573-30643 GCA_005239525.1 Nicotiana knightiana
TTTTTGGTCCGATTTTAACCCTTTTAGGTAAAGGAACTTGTACCTTTGCTAGACACCCCCACACTTTGAAATATTTCAAGTTGGGTTTTCTTCCTTTATATGGAATAGATTGCGTTTTGCTGTGGGGTACTCTGTTGAGTATTCGGTTAGCTGTAAGGATAGCTTCCCCCCACAAACTTTGCAGTAATCTGGAACTTATAAATAAAGAATTCATTATTTCCTTTAATGTACGATTTTTCCTTTCCGCAATTCCGTTGGATTGAGGTGTGTATGGTGCAGTAGTTTGATGGATAATTCCATATTCTGAACATATTTCTACAAATGGAGATTCATATTCTCCACCTCTATCACTTCTAATCATTTTGATCTTTTTATTCAATTGATTCTCTACTTCATTCTTGTATTGCTTAAATGCTTCAATTGCTTCATCCTTACTATTAAGCAAATAAACATAACAATATCGAGTGCAATCGTCAATAAAAGTAATAAAATACTTTTTCCCACCTCGAGATGGTGTCGACTTCATATCGCAAATGTCAGTATGAATTAAGTCTAAAGAATTTGAATTCCTTTCAACAGACTTATAAGGATGTTTTACAAACTTAGATTCAACACATATTTGACATTTCGATTTATTACAGTCGAATTTAGTTAATACTTCTAAATTAATTAACTCCCGCAAGGTTTTATAATTGACATGTCCTAAACGAATATGCCATAAATTAGTTGACTCCAAAAAATAAGAAGAAGCTGAAATTTTATTCATAGTATAAACAACCATTACATTGAGTTTGAAAAGGCCCTCCGTGAGGTAGCCTTTTCCAACGTATAGTTCATTCTTGCTTACAACAACTTTATCAGAAACAAATATACATTTGAATCCATTCTTCACTAGTAACGAAGTAAAAACTAAATTCGTCCTAATAGTAGGAACATGAAGAACGTTGTACCACCTTGCCGGAAGTCATCTTTAGGAAAATCTTCCCATAACCTTCAATCTTGGTTGTTGAGTTATTTTCCATGGAAATCTCTTCTTCGGGACCAACAGTAGAGTAAGTCGCAAATGCTTCTTTGACAGCACAAACATGTCGAGTGGCTCCGGAGTCAATCCACCACTCCTTCGGATTTCCAACTATGTTGCATTCTGAAAGCATTGCACAAAGATCATCAATGTCATCATTATTCTCCACTATGTTGGCATGTCCCTTCTTCTTATCCTTTCTCGGGAAGCGACAATCAGGGGCTTTGTGACCAACTCTTCCACAATTGTGGCAGTTGCCCTTGAATTTCTTTTTGTTCTGCTCCTTAGTCTGTCCAGAAGATCTCTTCCTCTTCTTGCTTTTTGGAGCAGGTTCTTCAACGATATTAGCTCCCATGATTGTTGAATTTCCACGAGACTTCTTCTCGGTTGTTTTGTTGTTTTCCTCAATCTTGAGACGAATCACAAGATCTTCCAACTTCATTTCTTTGCGCTTGTGCTTAAGATAGTTCTTGAAATCTCTCCACGAAGGAGGCAACTTTTCAATCATTGCAGCCACTTGAAATGCTTCATTCACGACCATACCTTCAGCAATAAGGTCATGAAAAATAAGTTGAAGTTCCTGAACTTGGGTTCCCACAGTTTTGCTGTCTATCATTTTATAGTCTAGAAACTTGGAAACCACGAATTTCTTCAAGCATGTATCTTCTGTCTTGTACTTCTTCTCAAGTGCGACCCATAATTCTTTCGAAGTATTTATCGCACTGTACGCATTGTACAAGTCATCCTCTAAAGCACTTAAAATATAGCCTTTGCAAAGAAAATCTGCTTGCTTCCACGCCTCAATAATCATGAACTTTTCATTGTCCAGCATGTCCGCAGCAGGCACTAGAGGCTCTTAAGCCAGAAGAACACACTTTGCTTCCATCATTTGAAGTTGGCTCCAGAAAATTTCCCCGGCTTTTTTGCCGGTGGAACAGCAGTCTGTCTTGATGAGGCTATCGTCGTTGCCGCAGCAGTCGCAGAAGAACTTCCGTTATCAATTGCCATTTCTCACTATCAACAACATAAGAGTTCAATCAATGAAAACCAAAACAGTAAACAATACAGTAATTAAAGATAAGCAATATGTATAATAAATAAAAATCGAAGTTTTTATATGCGGTTTCACAGAAAACGATGAAGTTTTTATGTTCTTCAAATCGTTTTTCTGAATTTCAAAACTCTGATGAAGTTTTTATATCTTCAAATCAGAATAATAAAATTCAGACGGAGTATAAAACACAAAGGTTTTTATCTCCACAACAGAATACAAAATATAATAAAAAAAATAATTTCCTTAAGATTGTTAGTAATCTGTATTGCTGTAAAATAAACTAAAAAAAATAATAAACTTTCTGAAAAATACAGAAACAGAAAGTTAGTAGAATAAGAACGTCAAAAATGAATTCTGAAAACAGTGTAGGAAAAAATTGAGCCCACTGAATACACAGTGTGTCCTTAAGAAAATTATTTCCCTCAAGTACCCGAGGTTTTGGAATATATTCTCTCAGGATAGAACGATTTAACTCACCGAAGTGTTGGTGCCAAAAACACCTGTGAACAACGAACCACTCGAAGGCTGTAAAATACACTGGAATATTTTGTGCAGAAGAAGAAGAAGAAGATCAGAAAATTTAGTAAGTAAAAATTCTGGGATTCAAGGTATATTTATAGCCAATTTCGTACTGTTTCTGAAAAGGTTTTGCAACCTTTCAGAACAGCCATAGCTGTTGGAACAGGTGTGGATCCTTTCAGAACAACCATAGCTGTTTTGAACAGGTATGAATATTGCGGAAAATTTAAAAACGAATTTAAAATAATCCGAGAAAAAAACGGGTCGGACCGGACCGGGTCGCGGGTCATTCCGGATTTGAAACTTTTCCATTAATTAATTAAATGATTTGAAAAGAATTTTGTCCAAAAAGATTAATCAATCAATCTTTGAGCGAAGCCGAAGCCGAGCGGAGCGAGTGACGACGACGGCGACGGCGCGAGGCTTGCCTTCTTCGCAACTTTTTAAGAGCTAAAAGAAGAGTTTCTCTATATATACACATAGATTTTCTTTCCTTCTTCCAATGAGGGACAAAGTGCACTAATTCAAAATTTCACTTCTCTCCATTTCTTTTCCCATCATTTTTCATTCACTCTCCTTAAACTACATCAAACTTAAAATTAAGCTACACTAAACTTAAAGACCAACAAGAATTACTAAAACATTAAACTATGAACTCAAAACCCAAACAAGATTATAATTTTAGTGGTTAAAACCCGATTCCATGATCCATAGAATTAAAATTTGAATCAGCGAGACACACTTCATTTGCTCCTCTCCCAATCCACTAGTACTCATAGCAGAAAACAAAACACAAATTCAAGAAAAGAAAAATAAGCTTAAACGTTCCACGAATCATCACATTCTTTATCTGTATTTCTATTATTTTCAAATTCTATTTGAATTTAATGCGGCATCTTCGAAGGAGCGGCCCAGGCTAGTTATTTATAAGTTTGAAAAAAGGTTCTTGAAGCGAAAAAGATTGATTTCTTTTTTTAACAAGTTAGAGAAGAAGGATTTGTAACTATTTTGATTTCTGTCAAATTATTTTTACTTGAAATAAATATTGAATCTGAATTTCATAAGAAAATGTACGATATATGGAAGTAACAATTTAATGAGAATGTTGATAATAAAATATTAAAATCTTTCGAAGAATCCTTAGGAGTTGATTGCTTTATATATAGTAGACAAGATTATTTTATTTTTTTAAAATAGATCTTAATAATCCGAGGCATATGAAAATATTTTTGGTTTTCTATTTAGCAGTAAAAATTAAGATAACTGGATGATGGAAATTTAAAAAAATATTGTCGTACTCTTGAATCTTCCTTAAAGCATAATAATCAATTCGATATTGACGATTTAAATTTATTTTCGGAATTATTTAACTGATACACTCGGTCAAATAAAAATATTTAATTCTTTTTTCAGTGTCTATATAACTTATGGAATAATGTTAATAACTCTTGTTTCCGTTATTTCAGCAGAAAAATATTTTCAAAATTAAAATTGATAAAATCTCACCTAAGATCAATAATGTCTCAAAAATGTTAAATAGATTAGTTATACTGTCAATTAAGAAAGATATTTAGAGTTATCGATTATAAAAAAAATATTAATAACTTTATATCTAAGAAATCTTAAAAAAATAAATTTTAAATAAATAAATATTTTACAAAAAAATTAAAGTCCTTAATAAAATTTGATTTTAGGCTACAAAACTCTTCAGACCCTGAATCTTACTCAGCAGCGTTGTTTCTCAGTCTCATTAATACTGCCCCTCCATTTCATTTTCACAAATCACCATAAATAACTTTAGTTGGAACATAAAATAATACGTGTTAAAATCCCAGGTACATTACTGCAGTGACACGTCGAAACGTGTTTATGTTGTCGGAGACAACCCAAAATACTTTTGGCTCTTATTATTCGTAGACCTCTCTTTCATGCACTCGGGCGAACTTATAGTTTTTCGTAAAATTAATTATTTTATATATATAATTTTTAAAATTAATATTTTCTCCGATTTAAAATAATTAACTTTTTAGTTATTTTTACATATATTAAAAAATTTATTTTTTAATATTAATTAATAATAAAATTAGTCATATTAATCTTTATTATCTCTTCAAATAAATACTTCTAACACATATTATAATATTATTTACTCCAAAGACAATACAAGGAAAAAAGATAATCAATTCATTTTTGAAATCAAAAAAAATTATTTATTTTAGACTATAAAAAAAATTACTTATTTTAAATTTGAAGGAGTATAATATTAATTATTGACGCTATATTTATAGAATATTGAATGATACACTTGATTAGAGATCAATTCCAACTAGATATAATTTTTCTCTCCTTTTTATTTAAGTAGTACACCCATGACTAGCGCCTCAGCACACGGACGCACAGTGTTAGAGCAGACATGTTGGCCTTAGCCACAACGTGGAACATCGTTCTTCTCAAATCTTAAATCCCAAACAGTATTCGATTCCAATTTAGATTCCACTTGTCTAAATTCATTCCTTCATTCTCCTTTTTGTTTTTGATAGATTAAATTGTGGGGTGGACCAACGAATTGTGTATCTTTATAATGTAGCGGACAATGACGGAGGTATAATTTTATTAAGGGAGTTTAAGAAAGAAAAGAGTAAAAAAAAGTTATAGTTAGTGAAAATTGAATCAATGACTTTAAAAAGGTTTTGAACACCCTTAATAATTAAGCTATGCTTTTGGGCTATGTCAAAAGAATTTAAAATATAATATATAGAAATAAAAAATATATTTTACTTAATATATACAATGTAATTTTTCAGCGAAAGGGTAACCCTTTCCGCCCTCTAAATCCGCCCCTGACAACGGAGATCGTCAAACTCATCACTGAAATAGTTACCCTAAGTCATACTTCAAATTTCTTGGAAACAAAATTATTTCCACGAACTAAATGTCCTCTTTGTTGTGTGTTGTTTTTTGTGAAGAAAATTACTTGAATTGAATTCCCTAGCAGAGAAGTTCTTCATAAGCGAAGGTCCACTTCTCACTGGAATAGGAGTTGCGTGGGAAGAAGTTAACATCCCTCAAAAAGAAAAAAAAAACTTAATAACATACTGTAGTTTTTTTCTAAATAGCCTCCTTTAACTTTATCTCTTCTAATGGATCGGGTCACCTCACATAGAGCGACCCCTGATCCGGATTCAATATTCAACATTTCCCACTTTCCTCATGATGGGCTAGACCCTTTCCAGTATCATGCCAATAAAACACATAATTCATACAAATAAATAATTCATGCGACATGCGAGCATCTGGACTTATAATATTTCAAACCTATTATGGTTATACAAAAGCTCCATGTAGAAATCCAATCATATGCGGAAAGGATTAATTATTAACATGAGGATCTTATTACTCGCAATATTCCAGACATCATTTGCTACTTCAGTGGCTAGTTATCCAATCCCTCATACTTGAAAGAGGTGAACTCGAGTTCATATATAGTCACAAGTACACTTGATACCCTCATGATAAATGTAACGGTTGACCTGTGGATACAAGTTAAATTACTTAGTTTGTTGTCTTCCCTTTCTACTTGAATTTATCAGTTCCAAATCAACTGTTTCCTTAGACATGTACTACATTACCGAATCACTCATGGCTATTAGTGATATACTAAATAGCAACACCGATTGGCACTTCAAGAAACAGTAAAATGTCAAAGGGTATTCCAATAAAAGTTGGTATAACTTTTTGGGATCTCACACAATGAAGAAGCAGGGATCCATTCTTCTATCATCCCATTGCTCGCTAGCACATGTGGCATGAAACACATGGTATGGTGTTCTCACCTTATATTGGCGCGCGTTTATCATTCTTTTGCTCGTTCAACACCGTACAGATCTTGAACTAGACATCTCCAAATGTCTAACCCGATTTTCTCACTTCAATAATCCTTAAATCTAATTTCTTATAGAAACTCGTATCTGGCTTATAAAACAAGTCATTAAGGATTATGAAATCCATAAATCTGAATTCTAGTCAAGATCGACCATTCTATTCAAAAATATATATGACCTTGCACTAATCAAGGGTCTAATAGGTATTCTCTTTACACGGTCCTTGATGTCAAAGGTGATCGCTCGTGTGAGAGAGCCGATCTCGCAACTTGTCCGGCACACTTATATCCTTCTCAAGGATATCATCACATGCGTGCAGAATATCAACTCAATCTCAATAAATAATACATTGATAAGTATATGACAATAACCAAAATATTTTGCAATACACAAATACTAACATATCTTTCACAAACCTATAGCCACAACATATTTCTTAAATATGTCTTTAGATATTGCTTTTGTAAGACAACTATCATTTTTGGGTAGGTATGTATAGTAATGTTATTTCTTCACTTGCCATGATGTCTCTCACATCTATATACTCTCTGAAGAGTAAATCAGTTTCAGTATAACATAGTGAATAATCTACAATTCTCTTTAGGTATCGAAAAATTCTCATAATTTCCTCTTAATGATCTCTTCTAGAATTGGATTAATACCTTCTAACACACCTATGGCATAACAAATGTTTGGGCACACATCATAGTGTACACAAGTGCCCAACAGTACTTGAGCAAGGAACTCGATACATGTCATTCTTTTTTTTTGAGTTTTTAGACACAATTCAAGACTTAAAGTTTCACCTCTCACTATAATATTATCCATAGATTTGCAACTATTTATTTGGAAGCATTCCAAAAATATTTTTCTATATAAGTTTCTTGAGATAGACTCAAGAACTTCTTGGAACGATTTCTCTGGATTTTAACTCATAGATTATAGTGTTCCTCACCCATATCTTTCATGTCAAATGACATTGAAAGCCAATACTTAACATTTTTCACATGCTCCAAATTATTTTCGGTCAAAAATATCATCCACGTAAAGAGAAAGAACTACAAACATCCCATTGGACTTCTTCACATGAATACAATGATCTTCATTGATCATGGTAAAATCATACGAGATCACCTCCTTATGAAATCTCAAATGCCATTGCCTTGAAGATTGCTTTAGGCCATAAACAGATCTTTTCAATTTACATACCTTCTTTTCTTGGACTGCAGGTTATTTCATGTAGATTTGTTTGTTTAGTTCTCTATTGAGAATAGCTAACTTCAAGTCTATTTGGTGTAATTCCAAATCCAAACGTGTGACAATAGCCAAAAGTATGCGAATTGAGGTAAACTTCAAACCTGGTGAAAATGTTTCCTCATAATCTATTACAGCTTCTTGAGTAAACCTTTTTGTCACCAATTGTGCGTTGTATATTTCTATTGATACATTCGCTTTGTGTTTAACTTTGAGAACCCGTTTGTTCCCAGTGGCTCTATGCCCAGGTGAAAGGTCAATTAGATCCCACACTTTGTTGGTTTTCATGGACTTCAATTCTTCTTTCATTGCTTTCATCCACTCATATTTTCTAGGACTCGATAAAGCTTCATTCATAGGCTTCGGCTCATCCAATTCCTGTGGAAAATACCAAAAAAATGTAATCTTCAATCTCATAAGTACGTTTGAGTATATTTTTTCTGGTACTCTTTCCTAATTGAAATCCAGATTTTTTAGAAGGATTTTGGGATTGAGAACTACCACTCCCACTCGGATCAAGAACAAGATCTTGATTGATTTGATTATCAACTGGGTCAGAAGATAATGGCTGACTATCTGAGTTCAACAATCATAAAGAGGATTTCCACTCTTTACCCTGCCCTTCTTTGATCATTTTCCAGAATTCTGACATCTCGTAATTCAATCTCAGTAACACTTTGTCACGACTCCAAATCCTAACCAGTCATGATGGCGTCTATCGTGTAACTAGGCTAGCCAACCATCACCTAATTACTCATTCGTTCTATTATAATACTTCAAAAATCAACAATAAGCAGCAAACAAAACACTAAATAATCTCTTTAAGTCTTTAAACCCCAATAATAATCTAACATTCTAAACAATCCTCCCAAGACTGGAGTCAACATGATCACGAGCATCTAAGAAATAAAACTAACTCTGCCAATGTCTTAATCAATGTTTATGAAATAAATACTAATAATAATAAAGGAAGGGAAATGGAGAAGCTGCGGACGCTGAACAACTACCTCGAAATCCCGTAAGCTGCTGAATACGAACGAAAACAACTACTGCTCCAAACCGGTACCTGGATATGTGCACAAAGGCACAGGGAGTAATGATGAGTACGCCAACTCAGTAGTAATGAAAATAAATCACAGTCTGAGAAATACGAAACACACAACACAGATACACCAATTCATAAAAACAGTAAAACACCAAGTCACCATAAAGTATTCATCAAATACATAAGTTCGGAAACCAATTTCCAGAAATCCCTTTGAAACAAGTAAAATTTCAATATATCTCAGTAAAACTCTCAGTAAAATCAGTTTTAAAAAAACGAAGTGAATCACAGTCAAAAACTCGGTAAAATCATCATAAATCTGCCCCTCGGGCCATAATTATTTCTCGTAACAATTTCCCTCAACACCTCACCATCCCTCAGTATCAGCCCAGCGGGCAACCTCACAGTCACTCAGTATCAACCCAGCGGGCAACCTCACAGTAACTCAGTATATGCCCAGCGGGCAACCTTACAGTCACTCAGTATCAGCCCCGCAGGCATCACTCGCACTCAGTAGGTAACTCCGCTCTCTGGGGGTGTGTACAGACTCCGGAGGGGCTCCTACAGCCCAAGCGCTATAACATGCCACATCATGGAATAAATCACTCACAGTATTGACCTTCGGCCAGCCACATCATGGCATAAATCACTCCCAATATTGGCCCTCGGCCTCTCTCATATCATAATATCCTCACAATATTGGCCCGTAGCCTCACTCAGTCAGCACTCACGACATGCCACTCGGGCCATCATTATACCGGGTTCTCAACCCAAAACTGTGTTTCATTTTCAAGAAATAATATCAAAATACTCTGAGTGTCAAAACAATTATCAAGAAAAGACATAGTAGAAATCATAACATATCAAGTGAGGAAAATAGTAAAAACAGCCCCAAGGGGTAAACTGATTGGCACTAGGCCCCAAACATGGCTTGCAACCCAAATTATATCAAAATATATCAATATTATTAAGCATAGGATTAAAAATCGGTTTCACAACTCAATTGTTGCCTAAAAGGAATGTATTTCAAAATTTCCAATCTTTGCATTCCAGAATCTGTGAAAGGATGCAAAGCCCGGGGTTTCATACCCTCAAGACAAGAATTAAAGACATTACTTACCTCGAACTAGCCCGAAAGCTACTCTGCAACCTGCTTGCCTTTCGAATCAACTTCCGAGTGCTCCAAATCAACCAAGATCAGATTTTTATCATCAAATTATGCTAAGGGAATGCTTTCCAATTGAAAAGTACCAATTTTATCACAAAAGCCGAATTTAGCCTAAACCCGATCCCCGGGCTCACATCTTAGAACTCAAAAATTTTTATACCAAAATGTTTGTCATCCTCTCACGAGTCCGTACATATAAAGAACGCTAAAATCGGAGTTTGTTTGACCCCTCAAATCAACTCCTAAAGGTCTCATAATCTAAAGCCCTAACTCCACCTGTTTCTACTGATTTTCATGAATTTAACACTGATATTATATTCCTTAATCACCTATAATCGAGTTTTAGGGTCCAAAATACTTACCTTAACGAAGAACACTGACTTTCCCTCTTCAAAATCGCCTCCAAGCTCTTTTCCTATTCAAAAATGGTGTTAAAAGGTCTAATGGTCGCGGAGGGTTTTAATTTATACTTTCTGCCCAGGGGTTCTGAAATTAATCCCGAGCCCCTCGGGACCCCAACCAAATATACCAACATATCATATATGATCATTCAAACTTAGTTGCACTCCCGAAACACTAAAAACAACATAAAAACACCAAAATCACATCGAATTCAAGCCTAAGAACTTTGAGATTTCTAAAATCCACCAACTACGCTGAAACTATCCAAAACAACTCCGATTGACCTGAAATTTTGCAGACATATCCAAAATGAAATTACAAACCTGTTCCAACTGTCAGAATTCTATTCCGACCCCGATAGCCTAATTTCCACTGCCGACCGGAAATTACTAAAAACTAACTTTCGCCAATTCAAGCCTAATTCTACACCGATCCTCACAAAAATATTCTGAACTCACTCCTAAGTTCCAAATCACCTAACGAAGCTATGCGAGCCATAAAATCAGCATTCCGAGGTCGTTTACCAATAAGTTAACTCTCAGTTGACTTTTCCAACTTTAAGGCTATTTTTAAAGACTAAGTGACTAAATTCTCATTATAATTATTCCGATTCCGAGCCTACCAACTCTAACACATCAAGAACAATTTAACTAAGATATGACGAGGCAATAACAGTAAATATAATTGCATATTCTATGTAACGACCGACCGGGTCGTTACATTCTCCCCCTCTTAAACAAACGTTCGTCCTCGAACGGGTCTAGAAACGTACCTGGAGTCTCAAACAAGTGAGATATTTGCTCTGTATCTCTCGCTCGGTCTCCCAAGTAGCCTCCTCCACTGGCTGACCTCTCCACTGTACTTTAACTGAAGCTATATTCTTAGACCTCAACTTTCTGACCTGACGATCCAAAATTGCTAACTACCTCATATGACATATCACCCTCGAGCTGAACTGTGCTGAAGTATAACACATGAGACAGGTCACCAACATACTTCCTGAGCATCGACACATGAAATACCGGATAAACACTCGATAGGCTGGGTGGCAAGGCAAGCCTATAAGCCACCTCTCCAACCTTCTAAAGTACCTCAAAAGGACCAATAAACCGTGGACTCAGCTTTCCTCTCTTTCTGAACCTCATAACACCCTTCATGGATGATACCTTCAGCAGTACCTTATCACCTTCCATAAAAGACACATCCCGGACCTTCTGGTCCGCATAACTATTCTTCCTAGACTGCACCGTGCGAAGTCGCTCCTGAATCAACTTCACTTTCTCTAACGCATCCTGAATCAAATCTGTGCCCAATAACTTAGCCTCCCCAGGCTCGAACCAACCAATCGGATATCTACACCTCCTACCATATAAAGCCTCATACGGGGCCATCTGAATACTGGACTGGTAGCTGTTATTATATGCAAACTCCGCTAGTGGCAGAAACTGATCCCATGAACCACCAAAATCAATCACACAAGTCCGTAACATATCCTCCAAAATCTGAATAGTCCGTTCCGACTGCCCGTCGGTCTGAGGATGAAATGCAGCGCTCAACTCTACATCAGTACCCATACCTCTCTGTACGGCCCTCCAAACTGAGATGTGAACTGAGTACCTCTGTCAGAAATAATAGAAACCGGCAATCCATGCAATCGGAATATCTCCTTAATGTAAATACCAGCTAATCACTCTGAAGAATAAAAAAAACAACAGGAATGAAGTGCGGGGACTTGGTCAATCTATCCACAATGACCCAAATAGCATCAAAACCCTTCAAAGTCTGTAGAAGCCCAAATACAAAGTCCATAGTAATCTGCTCCCACTTCCACTCCGGAATATCTAACCTCTGAAGTAATCCACATGGTCTCTGGTGCTCATACTTGACTTGCTGGAAGTTGAGACACCGTGCTACATACTCAACAATATCTCTCTTCATCCGCCTCCACCAATAATGCTGTCTCAGATCCTGATACATCTTCGCGGCACCCGGATGAATGGAATACCGCGAGTTGTGAGCCTCCTCTAATATCAACTCTCGAAGCCCATCCACATTGGGCACGCAAATACGGCCCTGCATCCTCATCAGACCGTCATCACCAATAGTCACATCCCTGGCATCATCTCAACGGACCCTATCTTGAAGTACTAGCAAATGCAGATCATCATACTACCGAGCTCTAATCTGGTCATAGAGAGAAGACCAGGAAGCCATGCTAGCTAATACCCACAGAGGGTTTGACAAATCCAATCTCACTAACTGACCAGCTAAAGCCTGAACATCGAGTGCTAAAGGTCGCTCTGCTGCTGAAAGGTATGCTAGACTCCCCAAACTCTCGGCTCTGCGACTCATGGCATTGGCCACTAGATTGGCATTTCCCGGGTGATACAAAATAGTAAGGTCATAATCCTTGAAAAGCTCCAACCATCTCCTCTGCCGCAAATTCAAATCCTTCTGCCTCTGGGTGGCAAGGCAAGCTTGTAATCCTCCTCTCCAATCCTCTAAAGTACCTCAAATGGCCCAATATAATGAGGGTTCAACTAGCGCTTCTTACCGAACCTCATAACACCCTTAATGCGTGAAACCTTGAGCAGTACCTTCTGCCCGACCATGAAAGCAACATCACAAACCTTCCTATCGGCATAACTCTTCTATCTAGACGGCGCCGTGCGAAGCCGATCTTGAATGAATATAACCTTGTACAAAGCATCCTGAACCAAGTCAGTACCCAATAGCCTAGCCTCCCCCCGGCTCAAACCAACACACCATAGATCGACATCGACTATACAAAGCCTCATACGAAGCCATTTGAATGCTCTACTAGTAGCTGTAGTTGTAGGCAAACTCCGCGAGTGGAAGGAAATGATACCAAGAACCCTCGAAATCAATGACATAAGCACGACATGTCCTCCAATAGCTGAATAGTGCGCTTTGACTATCCGTCCGCCTGGCGGTGAAATGATGTACTCAACTCAACCCTGGGTCCCCAACTCATGCTGCACTGCCTTTCAAAACTGCGATGTAAACTGCGTTCCCTGATATGAAGTGATGAACACCGGCACACCGTGAAGGCGAACAATCTCACGGATGTAAATCTCAGCCAACCGCTTCGAAGAATAAGTAGCCCATGCTGGAATAAGTGTGCGGACTTGGTTAGTCGATCCACAATCACCCAAATAGCATCAAACTTCCTCGAAGTCCGTGGGAGCCCAACTACAAAATCCATGGTGATACGCTCCCATTTCCACTCCGGAATCTCAAGCCTCTGAAGCAATCCGCCCGGTCTCTATCTCATACTTCACCTGCTGACAGTTAAGGCGAGATACAAACCCCACTATATCCTTCTTCATTCTCCTCTGCCAATAATGCTGCCTCAAGTCTTGGTACATCTTCACGGCATCTGGATGAATGGACTATCGCGAACTATGGGCCTCCTCGAGAATCAACTCACGTAGCCCATCTACATTAAGCACACAAATCCGACCATGCATCCACAACACCCCATCATCCCTAATAGTAACATCCCTAGCATCACCGTAATGAACTATGTCCTTAAGGACAAGAAAATGAGGATCATCATACTGGCACTCTCTGACGCGATCATATAAGGAAGACCGAGAAACCACTCAAGCTAGAACCCCGCTGGGCTCCGAAACATCTAATCACAAACTAATTGGCCAAGGCCTGAACATCAACTGCAAGAGGTATCTCACGAACATGAATGAATGCAAGGCTACCCATACTCACCGCCTTTTTAATCAAGGCATCGGCCACCACATTGGCCTTCCCGCGATGATACAAAATGGTAATATCATAGTCCTTTAGCAGCTCCAACCATCTCCGTTGCCTCAAATTTAGATCTTTTTGTTTGAACAAGTGTTGGAGACTCCGATGATCCGTAAATACCTCACAAGACATACCATAGAGATAATGCCTCCAAATCTTTAATGCATGAACGATGGCAGCCAACTCCAAATCATGAACGATGGCAGCCAACTCCAAATCATGAACAAGGTAGTTCTTCTCATGAGGCTTCAACTGGCGCGAAGCATAAGAAATCACTCTACCCTCCTGCATCAAGAAACACCCAATACTGATCCGAGAATAATCAGAATACATTGTATAAGAGCTTGGAGATGAAGGGAAAACTAGAATGGAGCTGTGGTCAAGGCAGTCTTGAGCTTCTAAAAGCTCTCCTCACACTCATCCGACCACCTGAAAGGAGCAATCTTCTGGTCAATTTGGTCAAGGGCGATGCAATAGACGATAAATCCTCCATGAAGTGAAGATAATAACCGGCCAAGCTGAGAAAGCTCTGAATCTCCGTAGCTGAGGACGGCCTGGGCTAACTCTGAACTACCTCTATCTTCTTTAGATCCACCTGAATCTCCTCACTGGACACTACGTGCCCCAAGAACGTTATCGAACTAAGCCAAAACTCACACTTGGAGAACTTGGCATAAAGCTCTCCTCCCTCAGTCGCTGTAGTAAAATCCTTAAATATTGGGCATGCTCCTCCTGGTTACGCGAGTACACCAGGATATCATCAATGAATACTATGACAAATGAGTCGAGGTAAGGCTAAAATACACTGTTCATCATATGCATGAACGCAACTGAGGCGTTGGTCTTCCCAAAAGACATCACAAGGAACTCATAATGACCATAACGAGTCCTGAAGGCCGCCTTTAGAATATCCGAGTCCCGAATATTCAATTAGTGATACCTAGACCTCAAATCAATCTTAGAGAACATCCTCGCTCCCTGAAGCTGGTCAAATAGATCATCAATGCGCGACAAAGGATACTTGTTCTTGATTGTAACTTTGTTCAACTGCCTATAATAGATGCACATCCGCATAGTACCCTACTTTTTCTTCACAAACAGAACAGGTTTACCACAATGTGACACACAAGGCCTAATAAACCCCTTAACAAGAATTTCATGAAGATGTTCTTTCAATTCCTTCAACTCAGCTGGACCTATATGATACGAAGGAATAAAAATAGACTGAGTGCCTGATACCAAGTCAATATCCCTATTAGGCGGCATGCCCGACAGGTCTGCAGGAATCACATTCGAAAAATCTCGCACCACCGAAACAGAATCAATAGTAGGAGTATCAACACCAACATCCCTCACAAAGGCCAAATAAGATAAATAACCCTTCCCAACCATTCGTTGGGCCTTCAAATATGAAATTACTCTACTAGGGACATAACATAGAGAACCTCTCCACTCGATCCTTGGAAACCCTGGTACAACGAATGTCACGGTCTTAGCGTGACAATCCAGCATAGAATGACATGGAGAAAACCAACCCATACCCAAGATCACATCGAAATCAACCATACTAAGCAATAAGAGATTAAATCTAGTCTTTAATCCCCCAATAGTCACTGCACATGACTTATGTACACAGTCCACAACAATATTATCGCCCACTAGCGTAGATACATGAACAGATGAGACTAAGGACTCATGAGGCATATCTAGATAATGAGAAAAGATGATACATATGAATAAGTGTAACTAGGGACAAACAATACAAAAGCAACCCTGTGAAATACTGAGACAATACATGTGATCACTGCATCTGAAGAAACAACATCTGGCCTGGCAGGAATAACATAGAATCGGGCCTAACCGCCACCTAATCTGCCTCCCCCTCTACGCGACCTTTAGCTGCTTGGGCTCCACATCGAGCTGGCGGGATGAGTGGTGAAGTAACTGGTGCGGAAGTCGTAGCCTAACTCCTCTGCTGCACTGGACCTCTAGGCGACGAGGACACTGTCTCCAAATATGCCCAAACTCCCCGCACTCAAAACAACTTTCGGGTGGTGGTGGGGACTGAATCGGGCCCCGAGTACCAGAGTAACTACTATAAGGACCTGGCATAGATGAACCCTTAATTGATAGAGCACGGGATGAACTCTGAGCTGGAAGGGCACTAAGAGATGACTGACCTTGACGAGCACTGCATGAACCATGGCTTGAAGATGCACCGCGAGGAAATGGACGAGCCATATGGGTGTGCCTACAAGGATGACCCCTGTTGTGGTAGATTTGACCCCTAGAAGGAAAATCGCTGAAACCACCCGATCCACGAGGCCTCTTAGCCTCCCTCTCCTCTCGCTTCTGACTACAGACCATCTCTAATCGCTGAGCGCGAATCGAGCACCAGATACACTCACCCACGTCATAGCAAAACACAACTGATAGATGAGGCCATCAATGAACCTCCTAATCCTCTCCCTCTTAGTGGGAACCAACCAAACTACGTGACGAGCCAACTCAGAAAATCTCATCTCATACTGGTTCACAAACATGCCATCCTGTTGTAGCTGTTCAAACTGTCTAAGCAGCTCCTCCCTGCGAGTCTGTGGCACGAACTTCTCCAAGAAGATAACACATAACTCATGTCATGTAAGTGGTGCTGCACCGATTAGCCTGCACCTCATAGGCCTCCCACCATCCGAAAGCAGCCCCAGTAAACTAAAAAGTAGTGAACAAGATCCGCTAACACACATCCAAGAAGTCCTAAGCATCATTTGACTCAACCCCACTGAATGATGGAGGCTGGAGTCTACCAAACCTCTCAAGTCTCTTATTCTCATCCTCACTCATAACGAGACCACCTGGGCATGACCAGCTGCAACTGACCGGGCTGGCACTACCCCCGGCATCTGAAGTCCCTGCATCACCTGCTCTAGAGTACGGGCAGCGGGAGTTTGAGTATCTCCCCCGGGCTGAGAAGTGGCTGGCGCAGACTGAATATAAACTTCCTGTCCAAGACTACTGAACACCGTCAAAATTTGAACCAAAGCTTCCTAAAAACCTGGAATCACAATGGGCACAGCTGGTGCCTTAGCTGGCCCTACTGGCTCCACCACATCTGGCACCTATTCCTGAGCTAGCGAAACTGGTCGATCTGCAGGTGCTGCTCTAGCTGTTGTACGAGCTGCACCTCTGCACCTCTGCACCGCGACCTCGGCCTTTCGTGGCCCTAGCTGGTGGTACTGGTGACTGTCCGTCCTATACGGTATCACGTGTCCTCACCATATGTGAGAGAATAGATTAGCAAAAACTTAGTTTTCGGAATCAACAAACCTGCACAACAAGAATACATGAATGTGAATATTCCTAAGGTTCGACAGCCTCTCGAAGATAAGTACAAACGTCTTCGTACCGATATGCAAGACTCTACTAAACCTGCTCATGACTCGTGAGACCTATATAACCTAAGCTCTGATAGGAACTTGTCATGACCCAAAACATAGCCTATCGTGATGGCACCTAACGTGGTACTAGGGAAGCCGACACCTCAAAATATTTCCAACACTTTTAAATGAAAAATGAAATAACATAGGTTTAAATCATTAAAGCTCTCATAAACTGGACAGAAAGTCAAAACTCAATATGGAAGTTCCCAAAACCAGGGTGTCACTGAGTACATGAGTGTTACCACATAAGTCTGAAAATACTGTCTACGAAAAGCTGAAACTAAATACATAAAGTTGAAAGATAGGGAGGGAGAGTCAAGGTCTGCAAACGCCGAGCAGCTACATCGATCTCCGAATGATCAAGTTTCTTGGATATTCAGCACCCAGAGTGTCCGGTAACACCTAGATCTGCACACGAAGTGCAGGGTGTAGCGTGAGTACAACCAAATTAGTAAATAACAAGACTAACTATTGGACTGGAAGTAGTGACGAGCTTCACGGAGACAATTCAATGAAAGAAAATTACAATACAGGAAAAATAGGCATGCTTTCAAGTTCGACATTTAAAGCCAAGACAGTTAATTCATGTCAAGTTCAATTGAAATAGGATATGGCATCTCTCAGAAACTACATGACATTGATATATGATAGATGAAGTATACCGTAATGAAATCAAGTGCATATTCTCAGAGTAACAGTCACTAGTCTTCCCATTCGCTCCAATCTCACAGTCACTCATTCCTCACAGTCTCTCATTTCTTCCAGTCGCTCGGCACTCGCACTCGCACTCGCACTCAGTAGGTACCTGCGCTCACTGTGGGTATGCATAATCCAGAAGGGCTCCTTCAGTCCAAGCGCTATAATGAGCCAATCATGGCATTAATCAATAAAACATGCTGCAGATGCAGCTCGATCCCATAATATCCTCACAATCCCCTTGGTTTCACTCAGTCATCAATCTCTCCAGTCTCTCGGGCTCTCAAAAGTCATGATAGTCAGCCCAGACAACGATGATATAATGTATTAATAAGGAACAACAGAGACTGGGATATAATATGCAAGTAAAAACTGTGACTAAGTACAAAATGACAATTTAGCAGATAATTCAACATGTAACATGAACTGTATGGGCCCCTACAGTAACAACACATTGCATATGCATGATTTCTAACATGATTTGCAGTTCAATTTCTATAACATATGGAGAATATATGGATAACAACAAATTATTCAACTATATAGTTCCATCGAATTGACCAAGTCACATTTACTATGGTGCACGCCCACGCGCCCGTCACCAAGCATGTGCTTCACCTCAACATCAATCACATGACACGTAATTCGGGGTTTCATACCCTCAGAACCAAGTTTAGAACTGTTACTTACCTCAAATTGTGCAAATCCCTACTCCAACACGTCCTTGCCTCACGAATCGGCCGCCAAATGACTCAAATCTAGCCACAAACAGTTCGATACAAATAACACGAGCTAAAGGAATCAATTCCATAAGAAAATACTAAGTTATTAATCAAACGTCAAAAGTCAACTCAAAAGTCGGCTCCCGAGCCCACGTCTCGGAATCTGATAAAAGTCACAAAATCTGAACACCCATTCAATCACAAGTCCACCCATACCAAACTTACTCAAATCCGATACCAAAATCTCAATCAAATCCCAAAGTTCGGCCTAAGAACTTTCCTCCATTTTCCCCAATTTCCCACCCCAAATCACTAATTAAATGATGAAATCAATGACATAAACATGAAATTTAACCAAAACTAAGTAAGAATCACTTACCCCAATCACCCACTTGAAAATCTCTCCAAGAATCGCCTCCCATCGAGTTCCCAAAATCAAATTGTGAAAATGAACTCAAACCCTCGTTTTGAAATATTTAAGTTTATGTCTAGGCGACCCTTCTTCACGAATGCGACCCTCTTCTCGCGTTCACGTAGCACAAACCATTCTGCCGCCCAAAACCTTCTACATGAACGCGAGGTCCCTATCGCGAATGCGATGACGAACTGACCCCAACCTTCGCGAACGCGGTGCCCCACTCACGAACGTGATGAACAAATCTTCACCTGCCTCCAGATACTCTTCGCGAACGCGGGACTCCCATCACGAACGTGAAGAAGGAAACCAGACACCAAAAATCTGCAGCCTCAGCCATCTTCAATCCCAGATTCCATCGGTTAACCATCTGAAATCCACTTGAGGCCCCCAGGACCTCAACCAAACTTACCAACAAGTCCTAAAATATCATAGGAACTTAGTCGAGCCTTCAAATCACATCAAACAACGTTAAAACCATGAATCACACATCGATTCAAGCCTAATGAACGTTTGAAATTCCAACTTCTACATACAATACCGAATCATATCGAATCACGTCCGATTGACCTCAAATTTTGCACACACTTCGAAAATGATACTACGGACCTACTCCAACTCCCGGAACCCCATTCCGATCCCGGTAACCACAAAGTCCACTCTTGTTCAAATTCGAAATTTCCAACTTTCGTCATTTCAAGTCAAATTCAACTACAGACCTCCAAATCACAATCCGGACACACTCCTAAGTCCAAAGTCATCAAACAGAGCTAACAGAGCCATCAAAACTCCATTCAGGAGTTGTTTGCACATCAGTCAACATCCGGTCAACCTTTTCAACTTAAGCTTCCAACCTTGAGACTAAGTGTCTCAATTTATTCCGAAACCTTCCTGGACCCGAACCAACTATCTCGACAAGTCACATAACAATAATTAGGCAGGGAATGAATAGTAAATGAGAAAACGGGGCTACAACTCTCAAAACGACCGACCGGATCGTTACAGTATTAAACTCGGAACATCATTCCTGACAACTTCAGAATTTGAATCTGAATCATTACTGAAATAGGTATTTTGACGATGCACTCTTCTACGCTATCTCCTTGCTCGACTTTTCGTATAACTCTCACTTGGTGTATTTCGAGGTCGTTTCCGTCCAACCATTTCTAAAATGGGACAAAGAAACAATTAGATCGGCTTATCATAACTGTTGTATGTGACAACATATGACACAACAACTTGTAGTATAACCATAAAGATCATGGGTCATATATAATATATAATAAATATTCGACCCATAAGACCACTCGAGTATCAACAAAAGGAATGACGACTTAGACTAATACTCTTCAAGAAACAATGTATAAATATATAAAAATAGGTACATTTAAAATACAGATTAGGAGTTAGGGTCTCTTTCCCAGTAGTACTTAACTACAAATATGATTTCACAGATTATATCATATAGCTATGCGACCAAATTAAAATACTAGAATTATTTTGATAATGAATACCAATAAATCGTCATAGCTTTAGACCGTACTTACCCCAAAACAAATTGCAGTCAACTATAAATGTATTACCGTGGACTATGCAACTTTGCATATGCGAAAGAAATCACTTTGGTTCTCCTTGTCAAGTTTTGTATTTTAAATTGACACACTTTGTGTTCACGTCTCTTCACATGTAAAAGCACTGGAACATCCATAGAACCGTTCTTCTATTTTTATGAATACATATAAAAGCTAAAATTCCATTACTTAATTGCGACATTTGTCCACAAACTCAGTCAACTACACAAGTTAGATGACCATTGCAGTGAATAAATATGACGATGGGTTATTGATAACAATCAGAAGCCTCAATCTCACTTACGTCACTAATTCCTTTAAGAAGATTAGTGTAAAATATGTCAGCATCATGACAAATTGGTGATACTACACAACACCGGTCACAATAGCCATTGTTTTTATGTAAGAAAAGTCTATGGCTTCATGAGAATACTCAACACAATGACAGAGATATTTGGAGAAAAAAAATGAACGACACCAAAAATATATGGTGTCAATATTAAACAGAACACCGAAAGGACTTCAGGAAGCCTTCATATCCTTTTTTTCTTTCATTCTTAAATCTTTATAATAGTCTCTAATTTCACGTAAAATCTTAAAAAAAAAAAATTGTTTACGGTAGAAATCGGGGCTATCAATTTCACATTTTGATCGAGATTGGGACGGTGCATCGAAGAGCTGAGACGTTGAGTCCGGAATCGAAGCCTCTCTCTAGATCGAGGTCAATATCAATCGAGGCTAAAAGAGATAGACTTCGAGTAATATCGAGATAGCTTTGTAATGGAAAGAGTGAGATATCCGTAATTGATCAAGGATCGTGACATGAATCTCGGAACGGATCAAATCTATAGAGGTTAATCAGTTGTTTATATGATTTCTTGATGTAATTAGAACTATACCTTAATTAGGATTCCTCTACTATATAAAGAGGAATTCCATTCATTTGTAACCATCATTGTTCACTGAGAAAAGACTATACAATCGTTTCTTTCTTGCTTATTGCTTTACTTATTGTTCATCTGAGTTGTTCATCCTTTATTGTTCTTACACTACCACCTCGAGATCACTTCAATTCGAGGTCGAGTTTTAGCTTATACACTGGTTTGATTTATTTTATAGTTCAATTCACTCATTTATTTTCTCGTTTATTAATTAGTATTGGACGAAATCACATATCCATAAAATCACAATACTAGTTTAATTGTTATCCGAATTTTAGGGTAAACAGTTTGGCACCCACCGTGGGGCTAAGGATAATAATGATTATTCAATACTGATTCTGATAACACACGTTTTACACTTGTTCTTGTCAAGTATTTTTGCTTTCAGGTTAAAAACATGTCAAACTCAAAAAACGCACCCACGTATGGTGACAATGGCCTCGGATTTCAGGGGAAAAACGACAATGTGATGGATCCAAGGGTCGAGGTGCCACAAGCTGATCTCGGGGAGCACCGGTTTCCAACCCAGTCGACGTCAGCTCGCACATTGCGTTGAATGCGAATCTGGGCGCGGATCCCGAAGGGAGTGTGCGCAGAGAAGGTCGATCTGGTGGCCAAGGTGCACATGGCGGAGGAGATGGAGGAGTCAATCTCCAGGTAATATTCAAAATGCTACAGGCTCAACAAGCCGCTATCGCACAACTACAAAATCAACATCGAACTCCGAGTGGGGTCGAACCAAAAAGCCGCCCGCCGAACTGAGCCAGTACCAGAAAGGCCGAATACCAGTGAATCGAGGACTGACCCCACAATAATGAAAATACTCGAGGAGCTCACCAAAATAATTGAATTGGGAAAGAAAAAAATTAAGGCAAATGATAAGAAAGTGGAAACATACAACTCCCGAGTTGATCAGATACCGGGGCACCGTCAATTTTGAAACGGATGGATTCGAAGAAATTTGTATAGAAGCCGTTTCCTCCAAGTGCGGTCCGAAGCCCATTCCCAAAAAGTTTCGTATGCCGGATATTCTTAAGTACAACGGGACCACCGATCCCAACGAGCATGTTACCTCCTATACATGTGCCATCAAATGTAACGATTTGGAAGATGATGAGATCGAATCTGTTTTATTGAAGAAGTTCGGAGAGACACTATAGAAGGGGGAAATGATTTGGTACCACAATCTACCGCCAAATTCCATTGACTCATTTGCTATGTTAGCGGATTCTTTCGTAAAGGCTCATGTCGGGGCCATAAAGGTTGCGATGAGAAAATCAGACTTTTTCAAAGTAAAACAGAAGGATAATGAAATGCTTAGGGAGTTCGTTTCCCGATTTCAAATGGAATGGACAGAGTTTCCACCAGTCACAGACGATTGGGCTGTACAAGCCTTCACTCAAAGGTTGAATGGACGAAGTTTGATAGCATCATGTCAGCTGAAGCAAAATTTGATCGAATATCCCGGATGACCTGCGCTGATGTGCATAATCGGTACCAATCGAAGATCAGGGTTAAGGACGACCAATTAGGAACTCCCTCCGATTCCGTATATCCGAACAGGTCCACAGCCAGAAATCAGAGGGACATAGATAGGGATCCTCAGTCGAATAAAGACAGATATCAACCATACATCGCAGATGGAAGGAACGGTGGCCGTGGACGCAATACTGCCCGAAATGACCGAAGAAATGATCGAGGACAGAGTTCTCGGGGACTTATGAGAAAAAATAGTTTTGATAAACATGCCGATCCCATAGAGGCACCTCGATGTTAGAGTTTAACTTTAATGTCGACGCATTAGATATTGTATCGGTAATCGGACGAATCAAAGATACCAGGTGGCCGAGGCCCATACATACCGATCCTTCCCAAAGAAACCCCAATCTGATGTGTAAGTATCAAAGCACACATAGCCACAGAACCGAGGATTGCATGCAACTAAGAGAGGAGGTTACTCTTCTATTTAACGAGGGTCACCTTCGAGAGTTCTTAAGTGATCGAGCCAAAAGTTATTTCTGAGAAAGGGACACCAATAGGAAAATGAACAGGAAGAGCCACACTATGTGATCCATATGATCGACGGCTGGGTTGATATTCCACAAGAGCTCGTGTTTAAATGCACTAAGGTGTCAATTACTAGGGAGAAACAGAACCCAGATTATGTGCCAGAAGGCACCGTATCATTCAACGATGAGGAAGCAGAAGGAATTTCTCAACCTCACAACAACACTCTGGTAATTTCTATCTTTATGAATAAAGTTCAAGTTAAGCGTGTTTTAGTGGATCCAGGTAGCTCAGCAAATATCATCCGATCGAGGGCCGTAGAGAAGCTTGGCCTACAAGACCAAATCGTGCCCGCAGCTCGGGTCCTGGACAGTTTTAACATGGCCAGCGAAACAACTAATGGAGAGATCATTTTACCGATAAACGTGGCAGGAACTATTCAAGAAACCAATTTCCATGTAATCGAGGGCGACATGAGGTATAACGACCTACTCGGGAGGCCCTGGATTCACAATATGAGGGCAGTCCCTTCTACTCTCCACCAAATGATGAAATTCCCTACACCGGATGAGGTGAAAATAGTACACGAGAAGTAGCATGCTGCAATGTTCGTGGTCGATGAGGTGATACCGATATCAACACTTTCAACGTCGAAGGGATCAGACATCAAAAGAGAACAGGAAACCAAATAGCAATCACAGCCATCAGCCTTGACTGAATCAGAAAATTAGGAAATGGAGGAAGAAGAAGACGACGATTATTGGACCCCTCGACCCTTCGTTATTCTCGAATTCCGACGCCACTAAATCAATAGTCAAAGAGTTGGAATATGTTATATTGATAGAGTACCTGCCCGAAAGAAAGGTATACCTGGGTACGGGGTTAACACCCCAAACAAAGGAAGAAACTCATTAAATTTCTTATTGACAACATGGATTGTTTTTCTTGGTCCCAGATAGACATGACAGGGATCCCACCAGAGATAACAACACCTCTATTGAGTCTGGACCCGAAGTTCAGGCCAGTGAAACAAAAGAGAAGGCCCTAGTCCGAGGTAAAACACGCATTCATCAAGGACGAGGTAACTAAACTTCTCAAAATAGGGTCCATTTGGGAAGTAAAATATCCCAAATGGTTAGCAAATGTAGTCGTAGTCCCTAAAAAAGGGAACAAACTTAGGATGTGTGTAGATTATAAGGATTTGAACAAAGCATTCCCAAAAGATTCTTTTCCTCTGCCAAACATCGATCATATGAACGATGCCACAGCCAACCACGAGATCCTTAGTTTTCTCGACGCCTATTCCGATTACAATCAGATCCAGATGAACCCGGAAGACCAAGAAAATACTTCATTCATCACTAAGTATGGAACATAGTGCTATAACGTAATGCCTTCTGGGTTAAAAAATGCAGGTGCTACCTACCAACGCCTAGTAAATAAAATGTTAGAAGAAAAAATCGGTTAGTCAATGGAAGTATATATTGATGATATGTTAGTTAAGTCCCTGCGTGTAGAGGACCATTTGACAGATTTTCATGAAACATTCAAGATACTGAGGAAATACAACATGAAGCTCAACCCCAAAAAATGTGCTTTCGGGGACGGTTCGGAAAATTCCTCAGCTTCATGGTGTCAAATAGGGGGATCGAGATCAACCCCGATAAAATCAAGGCTACCGAGGACATCACTGTTGTGGATATCGTTAAAGTCATACAAAGGCTGACAGGGTGGATAGATGCTCTAGGTCGATTCATCTCGAGATCATCAGATCGGAAGCATAGGTTTTTCTTACTACTCAAAAAGAAGAACAATGTCGCCTGGACCCCAGAGTGCCAGCACGCGTTAGAAGAATTAAAATGACATCTCTCGAGCCCACCATTGCTTCATACTCGAAAGGCAGATGAGAAACTCTACTTATACTTAGCAGTCTCATAAATCGCGATAAGTGGTGTCCTAGTTCGGGAGGAGCAAGGTACACAATTTCCTGTTTATTATGTAAGTCGAACTCTAGGAGAAGAAAAAACTCGGTATCCACACTTAAAAAAATTGGCACTAGCTCTAATAAGCGCCTCTAGAAAGATGTTAACCACTTACCCGCTTCGTAATGTTTTACATAAGCCCGAACTGTCGGGCCGGTTGACCAAATGGGCATCGAACTCAGTGGGTACGATATTGGATATCAACCCCGAACGGCCATCAATTCTCAAATTTTAGCAGACTTCGTGGCCAACTTCACACCAGCCCTCATGCCGAAGTCGAAAGGGAACTTTTGTTAAAATTGGGTACATCATCAGGGTGTGGACCCTTTTTATAGACGAAGCTTTGAATGTGAAAGGGTCCGGGCTAGGCTTCGTTTTGAAGCTGCCCACGGGAAACACAATTGGGAAATCTATCAAAACTTCTAAGTTGACTAACAATGAGGCCGAGTACGAGGATATGATTGCAGGTATCGAACTAGCTAAAAGCTTGGGAGCGGAAGTCATCGAAGCTAGATGCAACTCCCTATTGGTAGTAAACCAAGTAAACAGAACCTTCGAGGTTCGAGAGGATAGAATGCAAAGGTATTTGGATAAGCTGCAGATGACGTTACATCGTTCCAAAGAATGGAGTTTGCAGCATGTACCTCGAGAACAGAACAATGAAGCCGATGCCCTTGCAAATCTCGGATCATCGGCCGAGGATAACGAAATCAGCTCGGGGACTGTCGTTCAACTCTCAAAATCAGTAATCGAAGAAGGTCACGTTGAGATAAATTCCACGAGCCTAACCTGGGATAGGAGGAATAAATATATCGAGTATTTGAAAAATGGGAAGCTCCCATCGGACCCAAAGGAATCAAGGGCTCTACGAACAAAAGTTGCCCGATTCACATTGGCTGAGGATGGAACATTGTACAAGAGGATGTTCGATGGATCGTTAGCAATATGCTTGGGACCAGGGGATACCGATTATGTCCTACGAGAAGTTCAGGAGGGTACTTGTGGGAACCACTCCGGTGCTGAATCACTAGTTAACAAAATCATCAGAGCAGGATACTATTGGGCCAATATGGAGAAGGATACTAAAGAATTCGTTCGAAAATGTGATAAGTGTCAAGGATATGCACCAATGATCCACCAGCCCGGAGAACAACTTTATTCGGTCCTATCCCCATGGTCATTTATGAAATGGGGGATGGATATCGTCGGCCCTCTACCGTCGGCCCCAGGTAAAGCTAAATTCATTTTATTTATGATTGACTATTTCTCTAAGTGGGTTGAAACACAGGCCTTCGAGAAAGTTAGAGAAAAAGAAGTCATAGAATTCATCTGGGATCACATCCTATGCCGATTCAGGATATCTGCCGAAATTGTATGCGACAATGTAAAGAAAATCAGAAGTAAGGTAAAAAAGTTTCTCGAAGATTACAAAATAAAAAGAATCCTATCGACATCGTACCATCCAAGAGGAAACGAGTAGGGTGAATCGACAAACAAGACCATCATTTAGAATCTAAAGAAGAGATTGAACGACGCCAAGGAAAATGGAGAGAAGTTCTACCCGAAGTCCTTTAGGCCTATTGAACAACATCAAATCCAGTACAGGGGAAACACCATTCTCCTTAGTATATGGCTCCGAAGCCTTGATCCCGGTTGAAATCGGGGAACCCAGCGCCATATTCTAATACATAACAGAAGAATTGTATCACCAGGATATGAATACTAGCCTCGAACTATTAGATGAGAAATGAGAAACAGCTCTCGTTTGAATATCTGCGCAAAAACAACACATCGAAAGGTATTATAATTGGAGGACCAACCTTTGCCATTTCAGAATCGGGGACTTGGTCATGAGAAAAGTCACCATCAACACTAGAGACCCTTATGAAGAAAAACTCGGCCCAAATTGGGAGGGACCATATCAGGTCCTCGATATCGTTGGAAAGGGATCCTACAAGCTTGGCACGATAAACAGCGAGCAACTACCAAACAATTAGAACATCTCACTACTCAAACAATATTATTATTAAAGGTATGACCTTCTCATTTTTCATATACATTTTACACTAACTTATTTTTAGGTGTTCAAGCGAAAGTATCGAAGTTCTCATCAAGCAGGAATATATTAGGACCTTAGAGCACACGTTGCGCTCTTTTTCCCTTCGACCAGTTTTTATCCCAAATGGGGTTTTCCGGCAAGGGTTTTAATGAGGAAACCATTACTCGTGCTGATTTAGCGTATCCGAGGTCATTTTACAATCAACCTTGAATACTGGGGGGTGTCACCTTCGGATGTTATATTTTCAAGGAAAATATTTCGTGTCAAAGGGGTCTCAATAGGAAAACTTTGTAATGAGCCAAACGATCGAATGAACTGTGTCCGTATATATTAGTCGAGCCCTAATGACAAAACATGTACGCATGTATGAACTATTCAAATAAATATCTTTCCTTACTAGATATCTTGTGCCTTAATAAAAATTTCTACTTTACAAGCTCCATACTTATGATTTCTTTTAAAAACTGACTCAAGATCCACGTAAAACTACACCTAGAACGATCAACCCATACTCGGGGACTGCCGTCAAAATCAACATGTTCGAACTATCTGACTTCGAAACTGTAAGACCTCAAAGAGGCAACCCTCGATTTACAGGCCAAGGCCACTATTCTCCGGGACTAACACTTTGAACAAGTTCAAAGTGTTATTGGGAAAATAAGCTCAAGAGGCATACCCAAAGGCTACAACCAAACTAGCGCGGCTCGGAGATGTCCGAATCCTGCAATAAAAACAGGCCTTCAAATTCATTAAAAACTGGTTAAAAAGGGCTACCTGATGTGTGGCTAGAATTCATGGTTTAACACGTTATATGCCTTACATTTTATGCGCGTTAATGATAAAAATACACTTTGTATGTGCATAATGGAGTCTATTTCATGTGTAGGTGAATTAGAGATGGAAGCCGAGCTAAATGGATGCATAAACGTCGAAAACACGCTCAAGAGGCGAAGAGGAGTGCACCGGGCTATAGCCGGGCGTTTGAGCCTTAAGGCCAGGCCTGGCCTGGCTTTATCCAGGTGTTTGAGCCTTAAGGCTAGGCCTGGCCTGGCGTTATCCAGACGTTTGAGCCTTAAGGCCAAGCCTGGCCTGGCTTTATCCAGGCATTTGTGCCATAAAGCCAGGTCCCTGGTCTGGTCCAATCCGAGTTTTGAAGATTTTAAGTGTTTCTCGATTTGAATAGGAGTCTCCTACACATTTAGGGTTTGTCCCAAACATATAAATAGACCTAATGACACAACTTTGAGGGGGGATTCCCATTAGAGACAAGAGACGCCTGTGGAACACTACTCAGAGAAGCAAAACATTGATTTTTATAGCTTTTATTCATTACTTTGTAGTTTCATTATGCAAGTTATTTTAGAGTTGATTATTATGAGCATGAGTAGCTAATTTCTTTAATCTAGGGTTTTGGTGGAACCCGTTGGGGGATGAACTTATTGTGATATTAATATAGCTTTGATTGGTTGATTAAACTCTATTTGTTCAACTACGTTCTTGTTGTAGTTGATTGAAGGGCCCTCAATTAGCTGTGCCTATTTATTATGTATCTACTTGAGAGAGAGTGCATATTTAGGTAATTGTTTGAACAACACCACTCCCAGAGTATAGACGAAAGTCATAACCGAGGGTTTAGAGGTTGGATTAGAGATAACGATACTTCGGGTGCAATCTAAAGTGAACTGTAATGCAATCTAGCTAGCGTAACTTGAGAGAGTGCGTCTAGTAAATTATCATAATTACTTGAGAGAGATTTATGGTAGATAGAGTGTTCATGATTGATAGAGACAACTAATCAAACTATAAGAAGTATCCGAGAAGGAAGTTCACCGACGGGGAAAACCATAACCTAAGACCTTTATTATAATTATTTACACCATATTATTAGTTAATCATTAGTTTATTAATTTTTTCAGTAGAAATAGTAAAAGATTATCAATTGATATTCAAAAGTCTTGAGAAAATTGATTAAGTAAAAGTTTCGTATTCTGGCGGCTTGATTGATACGTAAATTCCCTATGGGACCGACTCTGGGCGTAATACCCTGAATTATATTTGCAGCGCCCGTTTAGTCTTTCTATAAGACATAGTTGAGCGTGATAAAATTTTG